>WNWU01013452.1:2178299-2286226 GCA_012654045.1 Ptyas mucosa
TTCTATTCTATTCTATTCTATTCTATTCTATTCTATTCTATTCTATTCTATTCTATTCTATTCTATTCTATTCTATTCTATTCTTCCAGCCCAGCACTGTCTGCACCAAGGCTGCACGGCAATAAATCCCAAATGTACTTGGCAAAACAAGAGCAAATCAAGGAGTTCAGGGAGCAAAAGATCCAGGTAATTAGTCCAGAACACCAAAAGGAACTCTTGGCAAGTTGAGACATCAGCACACAACACTTCAGGAACTCAGCATTTGTTCCCAACTATGCCCTTCCCCACAGTGTCTCTTTAAGTCTCATTCCCCAGGTGTGCGTGGTGAAGATGGGCAGGGCACTCTCCTCCGAGTAGCCTGCTCCGTCTGCTCTGATCACACCTTCTCTGCACTCTCTGAGCCCTTGAATCAGGAGGGGGTGGTTCTTGCTCCTCATCTGAGCTCTTTTTCTCATGTTCCTCCAGCCTCTGTTCCTCCCTGCCTGCAGGCCTTACTAATTCTGAAAAGCCTTGCCTGGACTGGATTGCCTGGACTTTCCCAGTTTCCTCCAAGACCAATGGAGCTGCCCTCTCAATGGGCATGACAGGTTCCTAAGAATCTGTCTACTCATTAGTTCTTTGCACTTTGCTGCAATCATTGTCCACACTCTCCATGCAGACATATTTAACTCACGATGCCTCCACCAGAAGTTAACTAAAAGGAGAGTTGTTGAGAAGGAGATCAGGAGGAGGATTAAATATGAAATTGCTGCCTTCCATTATCTTTAACTTTCATCCTTTCATCATCAGGACTTCCTTTGTCCTTTTTAATAGTAATTAGAGAGTCTACAATGAATAGTCAGCCACAATTCATAAAACATTGGTGGCTAGGGATGTGGTTCAATAAAATGTGTTCTTATTTCTATCTAAATTGGCTAATATTTCAGTCCAGATTTTTAAGATCATATCAGCTGTCTTGCATTGTTTTATAGTGCTGTTGAGATTGCCTTTTTTCTTAAAAAAACCTGAATTGTTATGCTTTTATTTATTGACATATCTTCGTCCATATGAGTTTTTTTAAAAAAATCATGATTGTTAGTCTTTGAAAAAGTTGTTTAACAGTATAAATTTTAGCTAAAATAGGTTAGCAAACTTTTGCTTCAAGCATACAGGCTGCTGAAACATTTCACTGTCCACCCGCAATACAATATACAATAACATTTAAAAAAATTAGAAAGTTATATAAATCTTCATTACAATACATATCACATTCAGTTAAGCCCTTGATGATTGGTAAGCAGTCCTGTCTTTCTTTAAGATGCATTGGTGTTATCAATGAATAGCCTCTCCCAGTAGGTGCCACATGATTGTCTGAGGCAGGGAGCTTTTATATGCATAGGAAGGCTTTCATGTGCACTGGATCCCTTTATGAACACGAAGACTCCCTGCTGTAGACAATCTTTCTGTAGTCATGGACAACTGACTGTTTGTGAATGTCATAGTGCAGTTGAAAGAGAAGAAAAGCTCATGTTTCCTTTCATGTTGAATTCTACATGTGAATGCTTTTCTTAAGCAAGTCTTTTGTCAAAAGACAGAAAGAAAAGAAGAAACCATATACAATTGGTTTATATTATAAAAGACTGCATGAGCCACCCAAATATCTTTCTGCCTTTCTTCTCACAGAACCAATTTGTTAACTTGCAAACTTACAGTTTTATGTGGTGAATAAAGCAACCCTCCCTAGTCTCATTAAGGCATCTACTCATGTAACTGTCAGAATAAAATCTGAATACAAAACTGATTTTGCCACTGTTTCCAGGGTGTCTTCTATTTTATTTGAATTTTTCATTGTTTCTGAGTGTATCACATTGTTTCAGAGGCAATAGATAAGCTGCTATGGGTGTTTTCTGTTCTCTCGCTCTCTATCTTTCTCTAGCCTTGCTGGCTGCCTCCACTTCTTCATCTTGAAGGAATCCCATGGGAAGAGCTTCTCGTGTTGTTTATGCTTGATTGCAGCCTCTTGGAGAGGTGATTTTTATCATGAAAAATAGGGCTTGCATACTACTCACCCACATAACTTAAGAACAACAATATCACACCAAATCTATGAGAATGTCAATCTAATTTTTTTTTCTTTCTATCAATTTTAATAAGTCAAGAGTAGGAATAAGAACATATTTTGGGGTCAGCATTACTTTAAATTTTCTATTTATGGCAATGATATAGCAATGACATCAAGCTACTATTATCAGTAAATATACAGATATTTAATTATATATTTGGTGAAAACCATTAAGTGAAGAATTTTCCAGAATTTATTACAGAGTTCCAATGTATTGGGAATATCAACATTTACTTGTTTCTTTTTCATAATTAAGTCAAATCTTAATTATTTTCCTTCACTGGATAAAAATTCTGTCCTAGAGTGATCTTCTTCTTATAAAATGAGTTCATAAAAAGTCTATCTCATTTGGAAAATATTTACAATATCCTTTCTGAAGACATATATTGTACATGTGTATGTGTGCATTGCTTGAAGTGCAATTCTGAAGCAATAACTTGTTGTATTGTTGTATAACAATAAATGTTATAGAAATATGAGGACGTACCATATTGCCTTCTTCTCCAACATATTTGGTTCAGTTTAAATAATTGACTTTCCATTTTGCTATTTCTGTTCTGAGCCATACTCAGAACCAAAAGTATGTCCTTAGTATGTACACTACATAATATTTCTGTACTTGTTGCTGGTATCCTTATGATTTATATTGACTATTTCCTAATATGATTTGATTGCTTATTTGTTCCCTATGACTATCATTAAGTGTTGTACCTTAGGATTCTTGATGAATGAATCTTTTTTTTTTATGTACACTGAGAGCATATGCACCAAGACAAATTCCTTGTGTGTCCAATCATACTTGGCCAATAAAGAATTCTATTCTATTCTATTCTATTCTATTCTATTCTATTCTATTCTATTCTATTCTATTCCTTGTACAGTATAGAAATATACACGTTAGATCAGAAGCATCAATTTACTGTAGATATTATATAAAAGCAGAAAGAAAATATTTAATGCAACTTTCTTTTTTTCGGCAGTAGATGATGCTTCTTCAGATGCCTATCTGTGTACTTACAGTAAAGCTTAAAGTCTATTTTTTTCCAGAAATATTACCATTTTGCATGCAGAGAATACTAATGCACAAGAATTTTCTGTCATGTAAATCATTAAACTGAAATAGAATTCTCTGAGAAATTCTTTACAATACCTTACAATACAGTGTACAATACCAGTACAATATGGTATTGGTATGCTACATTCAAGTGTTCTTCACCAGCTGCCTCACTTTTTTTCTGCTGTGCATTTAGATGAATGTGGGAGGAGGGTAAATAACATACTGCATGATAATATCTCCATTCATGGCATCATCTGCTAGGAGTGATTTAATGTTAATGACAGCAAGACAGTACTTTTAAAGAATCACCAGAAGGAGATCTTAAAGAGGAAAAAAACCCCAAATATATTCTTTTCAGAACCCTTTGCAAATCAAAATAAAAGAAATTTCTTCTATTTGTGTGTTCAGTCTCATTTGGCGAAAAATATTTTCTTCAGCAATTTATTCATGACATATTATAAAGGAAGGAAGCAAGAAACTGGAAAAGACGTTGAAAATTTCTAAACAAGCAGTGTTACAAGAATAAGAGAGAAGGAGAAAGGTATAGAATAGGGCTGTAAAACTCCCAGCCCATGGGCTGGATGTGTCATGCATTGGTCACACCCACTCCCATTTTAGCAAAGGGAGGGGAAGTCCCGATACATCACACGAAGCCACCTTAACGATGTGAGTTTGACACCCCTGGTATAGAACATTACAAGAAAAAAAGAAACAAACACAGAAGCCAAACATGTCATTGATTTCACAATTATTAGTTCAATTTCCCATCATTAGTTTCTTCAGATCATAGTTACATGGAGTGGTGGTTCTGAATAAACATGAATAAATAATCAGATGTTTTTTGAATTTCATTTCCCAGTTCTCAAGGAAGCAGGCTTCAAGATGAATAATGGTACCATAGGATATCTTTCTCTTCTCCAGAGACAGTATCCATAGCTACATCTAACAGTCAGTGAGGATTGCAGACAAAATGAAGTACATAGATGGAATCTCTGACGAGTGATATTTAGGTTTCTGAAACAATGAGTAGGTAAGCAAATGTTCCTTTTGGGATCCACATGGGAAATATAAAGACTGAGTGAAATATTTTGAACTGCTGGGGATGAGAAAGAGATGACAATTATTGAGGGCTACTACTATTCATGTTGGCTATATGTTACCTCCAGGATCAAAGGCAGCACTCACCTGAATTCCAGGTACTTACAAAAGCACTTTTTGGCTTCTTTGAAAACTTTAGTTGCCTTACGACAAAATTGATTAGTTGAGCCACTGGCCTCATCCATAAGAATGCTTTTTATGTCCATCTATTATTGATATGTGCATAATCATAACACTACAAGAAGCAGTCTTGCTGAAATTATACTTAGGATTCTATCAGGATTCTTCCTGTCTTGAGGCAAGAGGTCTAATATTAAGTTTGTTACTTTTTGCCTATGTTCATCCAAAGGATAAATATTTTGGAGGCTTGTTGAAGTCCAATGAAAAATAGAGGTAGAGAAATGTTCTAACTATCCAAAATTCTTCAAAGGGAATTAGAAAAAATACAGTGAAGGATAACCGTATTATGAAATTATGTTTTGACAACTAAATAATATATTTTTGAAGTACAAACTTTAGAGAAATAATTCTTTGTGCTGTTTGGTGATTTTCCCCCCCAGTGCTAAGTCTGAAAAAGGGTAGTCTACAAGGGTGATTCTTTATATTTGCATATTCAAGGATACCATTAGGATATATCCTCATCTAACTGATCTTGATCTATAAGGGATAGCATCATATTTTAGGTCAACAGCCAGGTATCCATTTCATTTATTTTTCTCCGCAAAACTCAATGGGCTTGAATGCAATGTGAGTAAATTCCTTCATCATCACAGCCTTCCTATGGATTGCAGTTCTTATTTATGTTCAGGAAAATGACAGAAAGTGGGAAGTAGTTTATTTTTTTCCTGCTGTTGTCAATCATTCCAAAGGAATGATTAAAAAAATGTAGCATCTTATAGTAATAAATTACTGCCCTTAGTCATTGCATTTATGTTTGTGCTATTATAACACACTCTTGCTATTTATAAATAAGGGGCCAGATCAATTCTTCTCTTTAGAAATGCAAGAAAAAACAGTTCCTAAACTGGCCCTAAACAAAATCTTTCATTTTATACATCTGATATTTATCCTTTATATTTTATATCAGACTATTCTAACCTAGCCATTTAAAAGCCTTGGATAGTACAGTGGTCTAATGCACCCTGTTATTAACACCAGTTGCCTGCAATTATTGCAGGTTCGAATCTCACCAAGGCTCAAGGTTGACTCAGCCTTCCATCCTTTCTAAGGTAGGTAAATTGAGGACCCAGTTTGTGGGGGCAATAAGCTGACTTTGTATAAATATACAAAAGTATGAAGGCTATTGCTTAGCACATTGTAAACCGCCCTGAGTCTCCGGAGAAGGGCGGCATATAAATCAAATTAAAAAAAAAAAAAGCAACCGTTGCACTCCATTAAAGGACATATGTTAAAACATTCATATAATAGTATTTGTGATTGAATCACAGCTTTTGTATAGAAAAGTTCTAGTCTTTTTTTTTTCAAAAGGAGATTGTTATCTATATTAGCAATAATATAGCAATGACTCTCTACCATTATTTGGGCTTCTTTATTCATATTTTTAAAATTCCCAATGTAATCATGTCGTATTAACTTCTTTTCAGGATTATAAGTGATAAAAGAAGCAAAAGTGTCCAAGGGAACAATAAGTCTGTAAAAGGCATTGGATTCAGTTCTGAAAAACAGCTTCCAAAGGCATGTGAGCGTGAATACAGTATTTGTCACTGACCCGTTAAAGCAGCTAGGCATGTTTCCAGGATCAGAGGACTACAAAGGAAGCCTCCCTGAAAAAGACATTTCTGCTTTAATAAGTTGTTGGCAGGTGCTATGCCAATCTTCTCCAACTGTCCAACCTCATTTGGGGAATTGAATCCAAAGTCCTTGCAAATAACATTACAACAGGTAAGATATCATATCAAATGGATGTGGGGAAGAGTATATTACACAAAATCTTCATTAAAACATTTTGTTATTTTTTTTTCTTCTCTCTCATTTTCTTCTTTAAATAAACAAAATATTCCAATATCTGGGCAAAGTGACCATTAGATAGTAGCAAAGATATTTTTGTAACTTTTTTCTGCCATCTACTTGTCACCAGGCCCACGTGGTACTTTTATTACAAATAATTGTATTAAAATGTTGTAAAAGGAGAACTCTATTAGTCTATGGCAACAACAACAAAAATCAGAAGGAGACTAACATTTTTTTCTTAAAAGGCATAAGCTTCAGCTCACTTCATATTTAGAGTAGCTAGATTGATTTAGGATTTAAATTGGGGTAAAGCAAGCAGAAGTGAGGATAAAATATAATGGTTATGCAGATGAGGGTTAACATGTGAAACAGATTACAAAAACTTTATTAATTAACAATTGTAATGTGTTAAAAAAATCACATTGTGAGATTACTTGACACTTGTTAGGTGCAAGTAAGCAGGAACAGGAGTTTAGTTCACAGCACTTTAAGTTTATTATATGCTACCTATACACAAGAATCTTATCTATTAATGGTCAAGGCAAATTGGCAACTAGATAAGGGTCACTAGAATTCATGGTGAGTAGGACCTAGGTCTTTTGTGGGAACGGAACACCACCAAACTGATGACACCTTTACCTTTGTCCTTGGGCTTACATTCATCTCCTATATCACTTCCCACTCCCTCCTCCAACCTTGTCCATTCCATCTTCCATGGGCTCTTCAAAGCTGCTCTCCCCCTCCTGCATAGTCTCTTCATTGTTTGAGTTCTCATGGGAACTTGGCAAGGGTGGTAGTGAAGTGGTCTCAAAGGAATCTTCCTCCCCCACTTCTGAAATAGCTTACAAGCCAGATGGCAGTTGCTGGAACACAGAAACAGTGTTAGAAAGTCTCTCCCCTCCTATGCCCAGGAGTTGAAAGCCAGAAGAGAAAGTCCTATCAGAAACAACTGCACCACTGCCCCCGAAGTGATACAGAGAGGCTGGATAACCTCTCCGTTGATGGATTCCTTGGGTGGTGCGGGGTAGGAGCTTAGTTCATCGTAGCTTTTCAGGGAAGCACTCTAATGGAGCAAGCAGTAAAAAAAAGTAAACGGCATGAAGTTTGTACTTTCAGAGTAACAAGATACTGTTAATATAATTTTATAATAAAGTAGTTTTAGCTCATTTGGTTGCATTTCCTATCTGGTGTGCCTAGGACAGTGATGGCTAACCTTTTCTGGACCGAGTGCCCAAAGTGCGCATGATCCCCCAAAATGCAATGTGTCTGTGGCCCCGCGTATGCACCCTGTTCCCCATGCATGCGCACATGGCACCCCCACATGTGTCTCACCCCAACACGCGGCCCACCCATGCACGGCAGAGACCTGAAGACCAGTTGGCTGGCAGGAGGCGCACACACATGCGCAGCAGAGCTGAACTGGGGTGATTGCTCGCGTGCCATCAGAGAGGGTGCTGCGTGCCACCTCTGGCAGGCATGCCATAGGTTCACCATCATGGGCCTAGAAAGTCAATAACCATTCCTAATTTATGCACAAGCATTCACACCAGTGTCGCAGGATCTGGCTAATTGAGCCTTACTCTGGTGTTTTTAGGAATGTGCCAAGGTCCATAGGCAGCCTCACCATATCCAGCCTACAAAAGTGAACACTAAGAATGGAAATCCAAAAATATATCATCAGAGGCTATGTTAATCGCAAAGATCATGGACTGTGCAGAGGCAAACAAACTTACCGGTCTCTTGAGAGATAGACAAGAATCGGGGCTGTATATGAGTTGGGACCGGTGGTATGCTTGGCTGCAAGAAAGAAACCTTAAGAAGAATGTAAAATAATAATCTCAATATAATTGTGATTAAATATTTATAGTAATGTTGTATGGTAGTTGGGAATTCTTTCTTCTTGACACGCCTTCTATTTTGATGATTTTGCCTTAATGGAGGTTTGTGCTATTATCAGGTGAAAGCCGATGTTCTAAACTCTATATGTATTATGTTACTCTCTACAATCCTATCTATATTGCTATATTTTTTCTTTTGTATTTTTAAAATAATTTTCAATAAAAAAAAGTGAACACTAAGACAATGTGTAGGTATGTGGGGGGAAAGGAGGCCTATTGTTGGGAGTATATATGCCACAGTAAAGCATTGTGTACAGTTATTTATTACGGTACGGTGTGTCCAGTCCTCAGAAAATAAAGAATCCTCACAAGAAGTAATAATTTCTTATTTAATTAGCTGCAAATGATATATTTCTTAAAAGGTCTGTTGATTAGTCTTCTAATTGGGTTTGTAAGAAATGCTCCCAAAGTACAATCTTGCAATTAATTCGCAAATTTACTTGAAGACCTTACCTTTTGCTATGGGTGGCATTAATGACTTGTAGAGTATGATAGTAATTATCTCCACTCTCATCTGGACCATTTGAAATATAAGAAAATGACCTGATTGAATAAAACAGATTTCTAATAAAGGAGAATATTTTTGTTCAGGGTTGACCTGAAGGGTCTTTGGTACTCTCTAAGCTTGTCTCTTTTCTTTTTCTTTTTTTCTTTTTCTTTTAAAAGTTTTTTATTAAATAAACATTAAAAACATTGGACACAGTGTGACCATCCTTGTCTTGTCATGCATATTTTTAACATAACAACAAATATAATTATTATTTAACATACATTGCTACTTTGTTCTTATATACATATCCCTTGTCCTTATTTACATATTTGTCTAAATGTTTTCCAGTATTAATTCTACAAACCCTAAATCATTTTTGTTCCAACTCCTTTTCTCCTTTCCAACCATTGGTACACTTTATTCCCAATTTTATAGTACTTTGTCTTGTCCTTGTTTTTGAGTTCTAGTGTCAGCCTGTCCATTTCTGCACATGTCAAGATTTTCTTTATTATTTCTTCTTCAGGGGGGAGGGGGGTGTCTTCCTTTTTCCAGTATTGCACATAAACCAGCCTTGCTGCTGTTATCACATGCAGCATTAAGTATATCAATTCTTTGCTATATTTCTCTTTTGTGATTCCTAATAGGAATAATTCTGGTTTCAGGTCTATGTTTTGGTCTAGTACCGTGATGGCGAACCTATGGCACGGGTACCACAGGTGGCACGCGGAGCCATATTGGTGGGCACGCGAGTGTTGCCCTAGCTCAGCTCCAGCATGCATGCGCGCACCAACCAACTGATTTTCGGGCCTCCCGGTCCCCTCGGAGGTGGGGAATCTGACTGTCTCCGGCCTCTGGAGGGCCTCCGGGGGGGGGGATGGGGAAGGCTGTTTTTGCCCTCCCCAGGCTCCCAGAAAGCCTCTGGAGCCTGGGGAGGGGGGAAAACGGGCCTACCAGGCCCACTGTGTCAAAAGCAGGGGGAAGTGTAAGGGGGTCACGTGTGCATGCGTGGGAGGGCGGGGCGCATTGAATGATGGATGTGGGCACACGCACCCATGACCCCACATGGTCCCCCCGCTTTTGGCACGCGATGGCAAAAAGGTTAGCCATCACTGGTCTAGTATCTCCTCCAACCATGTCTTAATCTAAACTTCCTGGCTTTTTTACATAACCACCACATGTGGTAGAAAGATCCTGACACCAAATTGCATTTCCAACATTGTGGTGATAAATTCCTGTTCATTTTCGCTAATCTTGTGAGCGGGAGATGCCATCTGTAGAACATTTTATACAAATTTTCTTTGTATGCAGTGGCTAACGTTAGTTTCCTGTTTCTCTCCCTTGCCTCTTTTCTTGCAGACATTTCATTACTAAAACTAGGTAATATCACTAGCACTGATGATGTTATGTAGTTTGGGTAATGAAATCTCTGCAAGAAAATATGCAAGCTCAGAGAGTACCAAGGACTCCTCACAACCAATTTCAAGACAGTTAAATTGTTTTATAAGCTAGTTGAGCATATGCTTTTTTCCTCACTCAACTAATAAGTTGGTGAAAACAGCTAAGAGGTTTGGCCTGTGCATATATATTGTGGGGGAGAAAGGTTTCACTAAAGTTTTAAGTAACTTATAAATTTATAAATATAGTTATATTATAAATTACCGTACTTTTAGGAGTATAAGACTCACCAACATTTCTAGTGGAGTAGGTGAATTTCTGAGATTTCACCTACTCGGAAAACATGGCCCCAACATTTTTTAAAAACCGTTAATAAAGATCTGCGGTCAAAACTAAAATTCAAATGCCACTACAGAAAACACCAAATAACTGATACAAGTGTGATGCTGCATACACTCTTACTGGTGGGAAAACAAAAGCTATTCGCAACCGGAATGGTCTATTTCTAAAAATAGGGGTGTTCCGAACATTTTGGAAAACTGTTGCAGTCACTATGACTGCAGGTCTGTGGTTATGGGTTAAGGCCATAATTAAAGACTCATTTGGTTGTTTGAAATATATACGTAGCCATCTCCATCTTACATCAAATTCTAGGTGACTCCTAATTAGGAATTAAAACAATATCAATAATACGTTTATAGTTTCTGTATGCTCATGTTTTGGAAAATGGAACTAAATGGCTTTTTGCTAGCTTCAACAATATTTTGTAACAATACTTTTTCTCAGAAAGAAAGAATCTAGCTACAGAATTTCTTATCACCCCTGACCTCTTTTCCATTTTACATCACCATTACTGGCTTATCTTGAGTGGAGAAGTAGTGAATATCATAATTTTAGTTACTAAATTATTGCTTCTGATAGGCGCATTTGAAGAAAATTCAGACATTTTCCATATCTATTCTGTAGTGAAACTAAAACTGGAGTAGAGTAAATATTTCAACATAGGAAACAGTGCTATAATAGGACTGTTAACATATTTCAAAAGAGCTCATTTGTAATGTGCTAAAAAGAAGTATAAAACACCTCTTTTTAAATTAGAGCAGCTACATCTTTTTTCCTATGGCTGTGTCAGAAGTTGTTCCCTGTTTTCTTTGATTGCACATCCATGAATAGTCACTACAGATGACTGGGAAAATTTGTAACAAACATTTAATAATTTTAACTGTTAAAATAAAGTTTAGGATATAAAGATTTGATGGGGATTCTCATCATCATCAGAAACATCAACCACTGAACCTTTCAAAATCATAGAAGGACCAATTATAAATTACTATTTTCAGCAACGTTACTAAACAAATGGTAATAAGTTGAGAACTATTTGTATTATTTCATACCGTTCTTGGTAAGTAAAATTATTATTTCTTGTGAATTAATAAATTCAATTCTGAGGTCTGATTTATTTTATGTTTTACCTTGCATCATTATGGTCATTAGTATTTTGTTTGTGATGAATTGCAATTCCAAAATCCTTTTCACAAACACTACTAACAAAGCAGCTAACTTCCCTATGGTATTTATCACCACAAATTATATAAATTCTCCATTTTATGTAGATTTCTTTAACAGTTTATTCTATCTCCTGAGCCGTTAGCTGTCTCCCTCAGTTTTGTTTTATTGCCATTATTTCAGTCATTCATAACTTTGTTTAGCTGAAAATCCATGCTTAGAAGAAATTGTCTTAAAGATATACAGATAGTTGCTATTGTTACAGATTTTTGCTTCTCTGAAAGAATTTCAGGAAAAGAATCTCTATATCCTTCTCTTTGCTATAATGCAAACTCTGACTACACAGCTCTGTGCAGTTCTCCACATTTTTTCCATCCTTCCTGAAAAAGTGGTGCCTTTTTTACATTAGATTCCAATAAATCAATGGAGCTTATACCAATTTTGCACTCTCAGAATTATCTTTCATTTTGATTGTTCAAATCCATTGTTTATGTTTCATTCTTTGAAATATTTAATTATGGCATATTATAAATTACATAATTTGATTCAAATAAGTATCTTGATTCAAACAATTATTATTAGATAACTATGTCATAAGATGTTTTCATTAACATATTTTTGAAATTGTTTTAAAATGAATTGTTAATATAAATATTTAAAATATGAAGCTGAATTATATTATAAATTAAAACTAAAATAGCAAGATCCTGTTTATTTGCACACATACACACACGTTTTAAGTCAATAGTTTGGCAAGCTAAACTTTTATTCTGCAACAATTTAAAATGCTAATATATTGTATGACTTTAAATTACTAATAGCTGCAGTTACAAAAGTTGCTGCTAAAACTGCAGATAAAATTCATTACATGGCATACATTTTATCTGATATTAGGAGAAGTAACATAAGGGAGGTATACTGTATGTTCCTAAATACCTAATCTATTTATAAAATGTATTTCAAACACTTCAAAGAGTTGTAATTCAGAAAATGACTTTTCTAAAAAACAAAATTGAATTTTATCTTGCAAACAAAATACACCATAATGGGGAAATGAAGAATTCACCTGAGTGAATTCTTCACCAGCACAAAAAGTGCTAATTCCTCTTGTGTTTGTTTGATGATACCTTGTCATCAAACTGATGATTGGCAAAACCAAGATTATTCACTGTGGCTCTTAGGTGGTATCAGAATAGAAGGATGTGCATCTTTCACGAGGCCTGTGAATTTCCTGTGCCATTTCAGGCTAAGGAATATTTCATCTCATGCTTCAGCCAAAATAGATTCCCAGAGTAGTTTACAAAGACTGAGAAATCAGTCCTTGCCCTTAAATTAATAATCTAATAATCTAAAACATTTTTCTCATTCTCAGTGATTTTAAGATTCTCCAGCCAGCATGGGAGTTGAAGTCCACACAGGTTAAAATTACTGTGGTTGAGAAACATGTTCTACAAGGCACAGCACACACACACGCGCGCACACACAGAGAGGGTGGGATTTGGAAGAAAATGAGGAAAGGCAATTAAAATATCATACAAATTAGGCTAATTATTTCAAAGATGTGTTGCTAACTGCAGGAAATCACATTCTTTAGCTGATCTATGAATTCAGAGACTGTTGTTTTAAACATCTATGTCCCAGGACCAGTGGTGGATTGCTACCGGTTCACCCCGGTTCGGACGAACTGGTAGCAGCAGTGGCGGGCAGCTCCACCCACCCACCTGGACGTCATCAAATATGATCTGTGCATGTGCAGAAGCTTCTGTGCGTGCGCAGAAGTGGTACATGTGTGAGTGAAGCGGTAGCAAAGGTAAGTGAAAGCCACCCCTGCCCAGGACAGTTCACACTTAGGGTTCTATTTGCTAGGGAGAGAGAAGACCAGTACATTTTAGATTGTGTATGTATGCATTTTTTGTATTCCTCTTTGGCTGATCTGTTTTATTTAGTAACTCTTCCAGCATTACCTGTTTCTTTGACCAATGTCCTCTTTGTTTCAAAGAATGAGTTTCCTTTTAGATCTGCAGTGAGCAAAACTTTTCCATGGCTTTCAACAAATATTTTATTCACTTTTCCTACTTTACCAGGTGTAGTAGTGAATGCTAAAGACTTTTTATAATTAACACCACTTGTGTAGCATATATCTTTAGCACTATCCCATCTGGTATGAAGCTATCCAGCTTGTTCTTAGCAAATGTTGCTAAAATTGATGACTTTATTTTTTAAAAAAGGGGATATTGAAATTCAGTTATTGAAAACTGCAGTCTATATTAGAAGGCCCTTTTAAAAATAATTAGTATGTGAGATGGGGGGGGGGCATCCTTGGTTTGTAAAACAGGCACAGACAAAAATTAGTTTTGAAAGGGTAAATGTATATCTTTCTCATTTGGAATTTGATCCCTTTTAAGTTTTTAACTGCATTCTTTTAGGCAGGAACCTGTGTATAAGTTGCCATATGAAAGTCTATGACAATTGGATTCCAAAATATGAATAGTTAGTCATATTATTTGAAGAACAAGAAATGCATCTAAACGCATTAACTGAGGAAGGTATAGTTTATTAGAGATCAAGTATATTGCAGTATTGCAAAGCCAGAACAATAACACATACTGCCATGCGGGATTTCCCGGGCTGTACAAATCCTCTAGCTAGGTTCTTATCAATGAATTCTGGATGAAGTGCATCCAGATTCCTGGACATCATGGTATATAATTTAGGCTTGGGAAACTTAGCTCTGAATAGAATCTCAATTGAGAATCTCAATGGCGAAATCTGTAGGGTTAAGGTAGGGAGTTGATCAGACCCATGTTCACTGAACACTTCTTTAAAATGCTAGTATTCTTCTGGGATGGGGGGGGGTGTTCTTCCCCATCTCTTGCCTAGGCAGGATAATTCACCCGTGTCCTCCCTTTGTTGCAGTGGGGAGCGTACTGGCAAAGTTCTACTTTCACAGTCACCTTCTAGCCTGGATGTGGCTGAAGGAATCGTAGGCATTTCCCACTCCCCACGGTTCATGGCAGTGAAGCATAGCAGTGAAGCACAAGCAAGCATAAAGTGGCAGCTGAGACATGGTGTTGGTCAGATGCCATTTTAGTTCTCTCATATTTGGAAGGTACTAGCTACTATGCAGATCTATGTTAGAAAAGCACACTAAACTCTTGAGAATTTGTTTTTTTAAAAAGTCAGTTGGGGAAGCTGCAATTTTGAGTGACACAGTAGGAGAGCCCTTTGCTCACCAACCATTTACTCCCTCAAAATAATGTTATTCTCATATATACTTACAATGTTCCAGTTGCATAATTAGCTTCACAAACTGACAGGGAAAAGTCCTGTGGTTACAAGTAAACAGACAAATGGACAATAGGAAATCTGGTCCATCCCAACTTAATCATTTAGAAAAGAACCTTCAACTGCATTATTAGTGAAAGGAATAACTTTACTAAAAACAAATGGTTACAAGCCAGGTGAAAGCCAGATCTGAGGTTTATGTCCAAAGTCTTCCCAGTTACTTTCCGGGCATCTTTCCCCCATTATCTGTTTAATGTCCAACGGATTTCAAACAAATTGTTTTGGTAAAAGCCCTATTTCTTGGCAAGCTCGATGATGCTCTGCATGCCATTCCTATGCTTGTGGCCACCCAATGTCTTTTCCAGGCATTCAATGTAGTTTTGGGTTCTGGTTTTTTCCCCCTTCCATGTGTAGGCCCCCCCCCGCCCCCGCCCCCCCCAGGATTCATGGCAGTCTGGCATCAGTGGAGCAGAGATGAAGTGGAGTAGAGATGGCAGCACTGACAGAATTGTGTAATGAGTAGCAACAACTATTATCATCTGTGCTCAAAATAGTAGCATCTCACAGCTGCTTTTTGATTAAAACTCAGAAATAAAAATCTGTCAAGAGTTTCATCACACAATATGCTTATAATATAGTTCACCTACTAATTTGCATTTTTAAAATATATGCTGGCTTTTTTCATGCACATTTTAATGTTATCTGTCAGTTGGTAAGGATATGTCTCTTATAGTATTGGCCACAACTTGTCAAGTGTGCACTTGGTGGATAAATTGGCTTAAAACCATGAAGAATCATTAAGAGCATTTGGCAAAGAAAGGGAGATTGGAGGAAAAAGAGTCACCAATGTGTCACCTGTGCCACATTGTCCAAAGCTGGTTTTTACGATTTGCATTGCATAGCGTTAAGATAACATTCACCCACACTAACTGCAGTACCTTGAAGAGGTCATTACTTGGCTGATGGTTACAAACAATGAATTAATAGTTACAAACTTCTGCCACTTTTTAAAGTGTGTTTCTGCAAGCTTCATGGCTGTTTGCCTTTTCATTCTGGCATGCCTCTTTGTTTCCCACCTTTCCTGATTACATGTAATTTATTTTTATGCATTTATTTTTATCCCATCTTTATTATTTTTATAAACAACTCAAGGTGGCAAACATATCTAATATGCTTTCCTCCTCCTATTTTCTCGACCACCTGCAAGGTGGTCTGAGCTGAGAAAGAGTGACTGGCCCAACATGCCAAAGTTGAGACTAGAACTCACAGTCTCCTGGTGACTATCATGTTGCCTTAGTCACTGGAGCATCCTGGCTCTAAAGACTGCCTTTATATAAAGGGATTGAATTTATTGCTCATAATTCAAAAGTTGATTCATAGTCTTTTTCCACCCTTCTGCCACCCCAGCCCAACCTATCCAAATTGCTTCTGGGGCCTCTCTTTAGCATTTTCTCTCCTTAGCTGTACAGCTGTAATTTTTTTCACATGTGCATTTCAGATTTATTTGCAGCTATCCACATTCCACCTTATATCTTCTCCTGGGAATCCTTCATTATTTCTTCACTTGTCAATGCTCAGAATTTACACATGTTCCCTTCATTACCAGAACTGCATTCATAAAGACGGTGGCAGCATATTATCAGTATCCAGGCAACTCATAAAATATTAAATAAATTGGGTGCAGAGAAATATCTTCCTTTCTATATCCTAAGCACCGAATAGTTTTCTGGAGTTATTTCTGTGTAAGTCTGGCTCTTGTCTATTTGCAACTGTATTGAGGGGTAGTGAATTTTTCCCTCTCCTGAGCAGAAAAAGATGTTAGAACCACACCTATTGTACTTATGGAGTCTGAATGAGTAAACCAGATTGTTATTAGAAGTGTTTTAAATCAAGTGATTCTACCTCACATGAATTTGTTGGTTCCAATAAGATATTGTTTAAAAATATGCCTGTTTGCCAAGTCTGGGAGTGGTATGTCTTGCGTCCACCCCTCTTCTCTTCCCTCTTCTCTCATCCCCCTTTTCTCTTCTCTCTTCAGTATATAATATTTTGCTTAGTTGTGTTCAACTTTCTTATTTTTAAGTGTAAGGCCAAAACTGTATGCAGTTGGGTAGTCCTTAAATTTAATAAAATAAACATGTACTGGGAATAGCTGACTAATAAATGCCATCTTGCTCCTCTGGGATCTGACATTGTCATCAATAATCTCTATAGCCTCCCTTCATCCTCCACCTCCTCCTCCTCCTCCTTTGAGGATGAATTCTCCATGGGAACTATAATGTATATACATCCTGATCTTCAGATTATGAGGGAGGCCATAACTACTGCCCTTCCAATTAACTTTCCTTCCAAGTTTACTCATAGTTCGTGAAATCATCAAATGAAGGAAAGTAGTAAGAAGTAAATCTTGGATACCATAGGAATGGGACGAGAATTAATTACATAACCTGGAATGTTTAGAT
Organism: Ptyas mucosa; assembly: GCA_012654045.1. Lineage (NCBI taxonomy): Eukaryota > Metazoa > Chordata > Lepidosauria > Squamata > Colubridae > Ptyas > Ptyas mucosa. The sequence goes on from WNWU01013452.1 coordinate 2,195,563, forward strand.
GTGCAATAATTAAAGTGACTTTAATGAAACATGCATGCAAAGGCAACTTCTCTGTCCTTTTTATTGTGTGTGAATAGTATTTTTACATATTCTGTAAAAGTCCATACTTTATTTTAAAGATCATGGCTGTTTAAAAGATATCTATATCACTTTTGCTTTGGATTTTATACTTATTAACAGGAAGAAAGGTAGGGAATTATACTGGTCTATCAAAGAGAAATGGGATGAAACAGCACAAAGACACTAGCAAAACTGCCCAGGAGTCTATACTTTTTAAAGAGATGTAGTGATTTTCTCATAGTATCTATTTGCCCAGCCGATTATTATATGCCCATGCACTCTAAAAACAAAGCAACAGTGGAAGATTGAGAGTTTTATAATTCCATTTCCAACTCATTTGAACTGGCAGAGACCAAAAAAAATCGGATTACTTCACTTACTATTCACCAATGTGTCACATCTGGTTAGCAAGTTATATCTACAAATGTATATAATTTGATAATTACACCACAATCTCAATTTGGTATGCTTTCAACTACTTCTTGGCCAAAATCTTCAGATAAAGGGAAGACAACAAATTTAAGACCACCCCTTTGATCTAAAAGCTTATGACTGGCAGAAATGTGATATCTTTCCCATAGCTTCCTTTTCAGGCTGGTGAAAAATTATCCTGCTGAATTTTTTTCTTCCACATTACTGAATAAGCAAGGGGGATCTGACAGGAAAGTGTGACTAAAACCATGAGCCAAATAATAAGTGTTACAAGATGCAAAGAAAAGAGGAGGATTCGATTTACCAGATTTGAAACTGATAAATATGAATGTTATGCCTAGAATCATGTTTTTGTTCAGACAATATTTTTTGACAACTGATACTATTTAAATAATAGCAAAAGGGTATGTCTAAATTTGTACGGCAAGAGGAAAAAACCACAACTTAAATATAAATCGTTACAAAATACAAACTAAAGAGCGGAACTGGTCTTACCAGATTTGACGTTGTATTTTGCAGCTTTTTGTTTGGCCTGGATGAAAGAATGGGTGTTGCTGAGAAATAAAAGACTTTTCAAGTTAAAAGATCATAATATAAGATTTGGATGACATGTATACTTATGGTACAATAAAGTTCAAATTAATGTGTATTTTAAAAATAATTTTATTAGACATGCCACATTGAGAATATAGAATAGGTAAAAACTTTGGCTGTCTCCAGATTTCCACTCAAGGAGGTACTTCAAATGTATGTTGGAAATGTGAATAACACGAATGGGCATTGTATCATATTTACATTTATCATGCAATAAAAATAATTGGAATCAAATACATACATTGATACAGAATTTTAAAAATTAAGTCAGAACTTTTCTGTTCTCTTTTCTTCTCTTTTCCATGAAAAGAGTCATGGAAAATTATTTCAAGATATAATTACTGCCATGAGATTATTATAGGCACAAAGATTGAAAGATTCAGAATAACCCACTCTAGAGGAATGGTTGGTGAAATTGATAGAATTTGCTAAGATGGCCAAACTGACTTCTTGAATTAGGGAAAAAGCCATTACGTTGACATTTGTAAATGTCAAGAAGCCCTTTACAGATTTCTTGTAAAAAAAGAAAATGGTTTTGATAACTAAAAAGATACATAATAGATTAACAGATTAAAAGAATTGGAAGGGACCTTGTTGGTATTCTAGTCCAACCTACCACCCAAGCAGGAGATCCTATACCAGGGGCGTCAAACTCAAGGCCCAGGGACCGGATCCAGTACATGGGATGCTTAGATCTGGCTTGAGGGGCTGCCCTGGAAACATTGAAGGACCAGCCCGTGGTGCTTCTGCCAACAAAAATGGAGATCAGAATGGCCATGGGTGGCCCGCCCGAGCTCTGTTTTCGCTGGCAGAGGGTTCTAGGAGGCAGTCACAGCCAAAAACAGAACTCGTGAGGGGCATACACGACCCCCCAAGCTCTGTTTTGCTGGCAGAGGGTTGCAAGAACCTGCTCTTGCTGGCAGTGTTTGGGCCACCACAGGCACCCCCAACACGAGTGACGTTGAGCTGGCCATGCCCACCCTGGCCGCACCCACCAAGGCCAGCTAAAGTCAAACACAACCCTGATGCAGCCCTCAATGTAATTGAGTTTGACACCCCTGCCTTACACCAGTGGCACCCTGTTCTATATTGATGCCATTTTGAGGTAACTGTGGTAATCGTGAATCAAGCAAACATTTTATGGAAGATTCCTGAAAATCCAAAGAAATCAAATTAAAATAATTTGAGTAACAATTTTTTTTTAGAGAAAAATAAGATGGAGCATTGTGGCAGATTAGTTTAATTAATTAATATTAATATGAGAAATAATAAGAGTTCAAGTAACAAAAGTCATCCATCTGCTTTCTGACTGAGACAGAACATAAAAACATGTAATTTGTTAGATCAGGCGCAGGGAAGGAAGATGCGACCAGTGTTGGTCCATTCAGCACTTTATTTCAGCTCAGAATAAAGACGAACGGTTGTGCTGCCGGAGGTCTTTTATAGCGCTCCGGCTGACTCAGCCATCCAGTGACAGCAGTTTATTTTTCCTGCTGGTGGATTAGCCAATCACCGGCGGATGTCCTTATAAGGACATAACACCCCTTCCCTCCTAGTTCGTAGTCTGTCCATCATAGTCAATGAAATTCACGCAGGTAGGCAGGACGTCTGGTAGTCCTGATTGACCTGCGCAGTCCCATTTGGGCTTCGCTGCCTACCTGAGCAGACGGAGCTCCTGTCCCCTCCAGCTCCCATCCTGGAGCTGTCCGGAGTTCGGCCATCAAGTGTGCGGGCCCTGTCCTAGCACATCTGGCCGCATCATTGGGATTTATCCGCTGGTGACACTGGTCCTCTCCCTGACCTGGATTCTGGGAACCTCGCGGCTGGAGATCGCTGTTGATTGGTGGGTGATGACTGATGTCCGGCAAGTCCATTGGTTTTTCTTTTGACTTTTGATGCTTTTGATGATGTTGTCGCCTTTGTTGTTGCTGCTGCTGATGTTGTTGTTGTTGCTGCTTCTGTGTGTCAGGTTGTCTTGGCTGGTGGCCGACCCTGCTGGGGGGTCACTCGTCTACCTTGTCAGGCTGGTGTAGGTCGACCTCACCGGGTTGATGTAGGTCAACCCTGTTGGTGCGTTGTACGGCTGGCCTCTCCCCTCATTGCTGGTGTACCTCGTTGGGGTGGTGTAGGTCTCCCTCACTGGGGTGGTGTAGGTTGACCCTGCTGGAGTGTTGTGGGCCTCCCTTCTTGGGTTGTCCCCGGTCTACCTCGTTGTGGCGATGGAGGTCTCCCTCACCGGGGTGGTGCAGGTTGACCTCACCAGGGTGTTGTGGGTTTCCCTCCTTGGGTTGTCCCCGGTCTACCTTGTTGTGGAGGTGGAGGTCTGGTACGAGTCGGTCTCGCTAGGGCCTTGCGGGCCTTCCTTCCTGGGGTGTCGCCTGTCTACCCCATGGTAGAGGTGGAGGTCTCCCCTGCCGGGGTGGCACAGGACTTCCTTGCTGGGGTGGCGCTGACTCCCCTCGATCCCAAGATCTTGGTCTACTCCCATGGAACACCGACAGCTCGTCTCGCTGGGGTGATGTAGGCCTACCTCATTGGGGTGTTGTAGGCCTACCTCGCCAGAGTGTTGCAGGCCTGCCTCATTGGGTGTTGTAGGCCTGCCTCATCGGGGTGTTGTAGGCCTACCTCATCGGGATGTTGTAGGCCTGCCTCGTCTGGCTGGTTTCGTCCCGCTTCCCTCCACCTTTACCGGAGCTGGTCAATGTGACATCTACAGACCTGTCCGTCTTCCAGCTCCACTCAATAGGACTTTGGGCCACTTATGCTCTCAATCTTCCCCTTCAGCCATTTCGGAAACCCGTGAAAATTGAGAGCGAATACCGGGTCTCCTATAGCAAAGGTGCGGGGCAGGCGTCTGGCATCTGGTGGCACCTCTGGGTTGTATTGGGGGTGCAGTCAATCCAGATGTGACCTCAGTCTTCTGCCCATTAACAGTTCGGCCGGGCTCTTGTGAGTTGTAGCGTGCAGCGTGTTGTGCTGGGTGAGAAGGAATTTGTCGATCCTTCCTTGCCAGTTGCCGGTGCCCATCTTGGTGAGAGCCTCTTTGGTGAGCCTCACCATTCTTTCAGCTTCCCATTTCCCGCCGGTCTGTAAGGGGCAATCAGGGCATGGTGGATGCCCAGCCCTGCCAGGAACGTTTCCATGGGCTTGGACGTGAGTTGAGGTCCATTGTCAGAAACCAGGATATCCGGTAGCCCGTGGGTGGTGAACAATCTCCGGAGCACCTTGATTATTGCCTCTGTTGTAGTGGATGCCATGGGCACGACCTCCAGCCATTTCGAGAATGTGTCCACTATGATGAGGAGGTACTTCCCGCTCATTGGACCCGCAAAGTCAATATGGATTCTTGACCATGGGTTGCTGGGTGTTTCCCACCCAGTTGACTGGGCACAAGGTGGCGCTGGCTGGACTTCTTGACACGGGTCACATCTGGTGACCCATTCTTCAATATCCTTGTCAAGGGTTGGTCACCAAACGTAGCTTCATCCGCACTATGCCTGGGTGACCGCTATGAAGTATTTCCAGGGTTTTTTGTTGAAGGATGTGGGGAATTATGACTCTGTCACCCCAGAGGAGGCAGCCCTTTATGGTGGAGAGCGCTTGCTGCTTCCTGGTGAATTGGCTGAACTCTTCTGCCATCTGCAGATGTGACTGGGCAAGCCAGGTCGTCGTCGATGTGGAAGAGCCCAAGTGTGGGGACTGGATCTTCCACCAGCTCTTTGGATGGGCATCTGCTCAGGGCATCTGCGTTCCCGATGGTCTTTCTGGGTCTATGTATCAGGGCATAGGAGTACCCGGCCAGGAAAATTGCCCAGTGTGTCATCCTGGGGGACATGTAAACTGGTGTTGGTTTATTGCCTGCAAATGTCCCAACAGTGACTTGTGGTCAGTGATGACTGAAATTCCTGCCGTAGAGGTACTCATGGAAGTGCTTGATGCCAGCGATGATGGCCAAGGCTTCTTTGTCCAGCTGGCTGTAATTCCGTTTCGTGCTGGACATCGTCTTAAAAAAATAAGCGATGGGTGCTTCTGTGCCATTGGGAAGTTGGTGGCTGAGGACTGCTCCAATCCCGTAGGGCGACGCGTCACAGGTCAGCAACAGTGATAGTGTTTCATGGTATTGTATGAGCACACTGTCTGAAGAAAGCAGTCCTTTGATGCCTTTGAATGCTGCTTCCTCTTCCTTCTCCCATCTCCACAGAATCGCTTTCCCCAATAGGCGATGGAGTGCTTCAGCAGCTGTGGTTTTCTGTTTCAAAAAGACACTGTAAAAATTCAATAGTCCTAAGAAAGCCTGAAGCTCTGCTTTATTTTGGGGGGCTGGAGCTTCATGGATAGCCTTTACTTGGATTTGGTGGGGGTGGATGCCAGTTCCATCAACGAGATAGCCCAGGAACTCGACCTCCTGGACTCCAGTGATTCACTTATCTCTCCTGACTCTTAAACCCTTCTCCTTGAAGTGCTGCAGAACCAGCCTCAGTCGCTCAAATACTTGGCTTTTAGAGTGCCCAGAGATTAAGACATCATTGAAGTAGGGCACCACCCCTGGAATGCCTTGGAGAAGGCGTTCCGTCATGGATTGAAAAATTCCTGGGGCTGCACTGACTCCAAATTGGAGGCGGTTGCATTTTAAATGTGCCCCTATGGGTGACAATTGTTTGTGCCTCTGCAGTTTTTTCATCCGCTGGCAGTTGCTGGTAAGCCTGGACCAGGTCCAGTTTTGCAAATATTGACCCACTCCCAAGTGAATGCAGCAGATGTTGCACCACTGGAACTGGGTATGTGCTCTGCTGTAGGGCCTTATTTATGGAACATTTATAGTCAGCACAGATGCACACAGATCCATCATGCTTCATTGGGGTCACAATGGGAGTCTCCCACGTCGCATGATCGATCGGTTCCAATACGCCTTGGGCAATTAGTTTATCTAACTGGGCATCTACTTTGGGCCGCAAGACGAATGGAATTCTGTGAGGCTTAATTCTAATTGGAGTTATTGTTTTGTCTAAATTGAAGGAAATGGGTTTTCCCACAAATTTCCCCAGCTTACCATCAAAGACTTCCTTGAACTCTTCGATGAGGTTGTCGAGTTCGTCCTGGCGGATTTGGTGGATCCCTCCAATTGAGAGCCCTAATGGCTTGAACCACTCCACTCCTAACAGGTTCGGGCGGCTGTGCTCGACAATAATGATGAGTAGGTCGCCATGGAAGTTGTGATAGGTCCGTGATGGTGAACCTATGGCATGGGTGCCACAGGTGGCACACGGAACCATATCGGTGGGCACGTGAGCTCAGCTCCGGCACGCATGCATGCACCAGCCAGCTGATTTTTTGGCCTTCTGGGCCTACCAGAAGTCAGGAAACACACTGTTTCCAGCCTCCGCAGGGCTTCTTGGGGGGGGAGACCATTTTTGCCCTCCCCAGGCTCCTAGAAAGGCTCTGGAGCCTGGGGAGAGCAAAAAACGGGCCTACATGCCAAAAGCGGGGGGGGCACGGGGGGGCAGGGCACATAGAATTATGGATGTTGGCAAGTGTGCGTGTGACCCCACTATGCTCCCCCTGCTTTTGGCACACGATGGCAAAAAGGTTAGCCATCACTGTGATAGGTGATCTGGAGTGATGTTCTTCCCAGGACTCCAATGGGGTTTCCTCCAAAGTCAATGAGCTTCGATCACAGGGGTTTCAAGTCCTTCTTGCTGAAGCTGGGCTTTAAGCACTTCAGCTGATGCCAATCCATTATGGAGTAGATCGATCCCAAATCTACCTCCATAGAGCAAGGAGTACCTTTCACGTGGTATTTGGTGGCACTGTTGTCATGAGTGTGAGTGATGGTCGTCTGGTGGACTGCCCCGTTCTTTGTGAACTCGTTCTCTCCTCGTCTGGGCTGGTATGAGGGCTGTCTAGATGACCTCTGGTAGTCTTTGTGATTTTCGTGCAGATGATGTCTGGATGGTTCTGGGGCTGGATCCTCGGCTCTGCAGGCTTCTGTGATGTGACCCCTCTTGTGGCAGTGTCTGCAGGTCGCATCTCTCCACCAGCATTTGGCCCTGGCATGGTCTCCTCTGCAGCTGGCACAGCCCTCCCACCGGTCGCCATTTTGAGTGGTTTCCCATGTTGGGGGTCTGGAGACCTTGTGGACGGCCATTTCATCATCCGAGTCGGATCCCGCAGTCGATTCATCGGTGGAAGTTTGGGGAGCCCTTTGGATTTTGTGGACCGCTTTGGCTTTCATCATTGCGGCTGCCGCTTTTTCAGACGTTTCTGCAGCCATGGCTTCCTCGACGACTTCCTTTAGTGGTATTTTCTTTTGGCTCAGGAATTTTTTCTGGAGAGCCACATCCTTCATGCCAAATACAATGCGGTCTCTGATGGCATTGTCCACATTGTCAAATTCGCAGTTGGCTGCGATTTGGCGAAGGGCTGCTACGAAGTCTCTGATTGGCTCTCCATCCTGCTGGTTCCTTTGTTGGAAGGTGAAGCGGTTGGCGATCGGAGTTCCCGTTGGGGCATAGTGCTCTTGTAGCACTTCCTGGAGATCGGCCCAAGACATTTCTTCGATGTCCCTCGGTGCCACGAGGTCCATGGCCATCTCCAGGACTTTGGAACCGCAATGGGCCAGGAAGAGGGCTCTTTTGCGGTCAGCGTTCAGGTCCTGGTAGTTGTTTCCTCTCAGGAACTGGTGAAACCGAACCATGTAGGACCTCCATTTCTCAGTCTCGGGGTTGAATGCAGCTAGCAAGACTAGCGGAGCTTGTGATGTTGCCATGACTTCGGTGGTTCGGTTCTAGTGACCTCAGCTCAGTGACTAGCTCTTTGTCGGTTGGCGCTGTGCCATGAGGGTCATCGCTGTGGTTCTTTGTGTCCTTCATTGCCAGTGTTAGATCAGATGCAGGGAAAGAAGACGCGACCAGCGTTGGTCCATTCAGCACTTTATTTCTGCCCAGAATAAAGATGAACGGCTGTGCTGCCGGAGCTCTTTTATAGCACTCCGGCAGACTCAGCCTTCCAGTGACAGCAGTTTATTTTTCCCGCTGGTGGATTAACCAATCACCGGCAGATGTCCTTATAATTGTTTAGTTCGGGTGTCAGCAGCCCACAGGTCTGGAGCCGTATGTGGCTCTTTCACCCTTCTGCTGCAGCTCCCTGTCGGGATGAAAGGGCAGAGCTTTAGTGCGGGAGTGAAGACCCCTGTACTTGCCTTTGCACGGCAACAGGATTCTGCCTTCATCGTGGTACATTTTCTGTTGCCACCAGCAAAGAAGCTGGGAGACAATGGCAGGGGCTGATCTTATGGGTTGGGGACCATCCCCCAAGCCTGGCCTTCCTCCTCCCTCATTGGCAAGTGCCAAGCACAAAAACCTAGTGGGAGGGAGGCTGGCCCAGCAGAAACGCCCCCATTGGCAAGTCAGACAGTGGAGACGCCTGGCCCAGCTCTCACAGCGGGACAATGTTCAGTACCTCCGGACATGAGCTGCCACCTTTGAAATGTGCCGTGCCTTTGAGGAATCTGGGCAGTGATGGCTGGGGCCATGGGGGAGGGTGCAGTGGGGGCATCAGGACTGCTCCTCTACCTCCTCAGCAAGCCGGGCCTGGAGGAGCATGGAAAGTTGCAGGCCCAGTGCTGGAGAGTCAGAAGGTGCACTCTGATGTCACCCCAATACGCATTTCCAGTGTGCGCTCCTCTGTCTCGAAGTGGGATTGAGTGGGGGGTAGAGAGCAGACAGCAAGGGGAAGGGGGGCTTCCTATGCCCAGGCACAACCAGTGGTGGGTTGTTCTATAGAACCAGTAGTAAAACTGGCGGGAGGCTCCGCCCACTGACCCTGACATCATGAGAAGCGATCTGCACAGAAGCAAGGCACGTGCGTAAGCGATCACGTTGCAAACCGGTAGTAAAGGTAAGTAGAACCCACCCCTGGGCGCGACCCCAAAGGAGAAGCAGTGGCTGAACATGTGTGTTGGGGGAGCTCCATGGTCACAGCTTTTCCGCTTCCATCCACTACCCCAGCCTCCCAGCCTTGCTGTGCATTTTCTTCCTTCCGTGGCATGTGCATGAATGGTTGCCAGGATTCCCGAAGGTAGATCGCAACCTTTGACAGCTGGGCTTTTTCCTCCCATTGTACAGGCTGAATGCCAGGAAGGCCCTCAAAAGCAAGGATGTCCAAGGAGCTTTGTCTGATTTTTTCCTAATGTCTCTGGAACTGATCCTAGAGGAGAAGCCCGGCTGGCTTTCCTTTTGGTGTGGGGTGGGGTGGGGGGAGACCCAATACCCCCTCCATGGCATGCCCACTGCTCTCGCAGAAGTACAGTGAAAGTGTGCTTCACAATGGGGGAGACTGGGTCCCTTCCTCCTTCTGGAGCCCATTCCCTGCCCCACTTGCTCCTGGCAACTCTCTCTCTCAGGGCAGAGAGCAGGTTGCGTGTCCAGCACCAACAAATCTGGAAGTAGTCACCCACCGTTTCCTGCTGTAGTCAGCAGTGAGAGAGAGACAGAGAGAGAGAAAGAGACAGATTCAGCTCAATTCAGCTCTGTCTGCTCCCCTCTCTCTGCCTTTGCTCAGTTTTGCAAGGATTCAGCAGATGCTGAATGGGTGATGGGGGGGGGGGTTGCCCTATATTTTGCCTGTCAAGCATCTTTGGGGTACCCAGGGATTATATTTTCTGTCCACTTTGGACTGAGTTGCAGAATGTGTATGTGTGCCTGCATGGGATGTGTGCTGCTGCTGTTTGGGATGCTGCTTCTTTGACGTGTGGCGATCTAAGGTGGCAACCTCATGGTGCTGCAATGTATCAGCCTGACAATCGCTCCTTTTGCAAAGCAAGGTTTATTTTTGTATCTTTCCAGAGACAGAGAGAACGTGGCTGAATTTCCTTATAGTTATTCCCTATGTGTGGGGGTGTGGAGAGTGGGGGGGGGGGAGAGGGAGAGGGAGGGAGAGAAAGAGAGATGAGAGAGAGAGAAAGAGATGAGAGGGAGGGAGGGAGGGAAGGAGGAAGAGGGAGGGAGACAGAGAGAAAGAGAAAGGGAAAAAGAGAGAGAGAGAGACACACACAGAGATACTTGTTTCCCATAGGAAACACCGAGAGCCACAAAACCTGGATAGGCATGGCTGGGGGTGGTCATGTGACTCGGTGGGAGTGAGTGATATTGAGTTGGCCATGCCCACCCAAGTTTTGTGGCTCACTGTGTTTTGTTTTCTGTGGGAAACGGGTCCAAATGGCTCTTTGAGTGCTTAAGGTTGCAGGCCCCTGGTTTAGTTAGTATGTAGCAGCATCTTCTAAGAGAAGTGTGTTAGCTTACAGTAACCTCCTTTGTCTTGTTGTTAGGCATATATTTGCATGGGGACATTTCCTCATTCTTTTCTCTTCTCCACATCTGAGGGCAATTCTACACTGCACTTTAAACTCCCTGATATGTGAGGAAGTCTACTAGTAAATTGCATATTTCTCTTTATTCACATTATGAATATATATAGATAACATCAACACTTTAGAAGACCATGAAAATCCAGCCTAAATAAATTTGATGCAGTTATCTGGTCTGCAATTTCTCAAAAGCTTTCTTCTCTGCAAAACATGTTTTTAATTTTCCCTATTCTCTGTGTGCTTCAGCTAGTTTTGATCACTCTATAGCTTCCTAATTGTATATATTGCCTAGTCTGCAAAATCCCGGTGGGAGGATTTCCATCTCCTTGAGATTTACTTGAAACATGAAAGGCTGCAGATTGCTAGAAATATTATTGTCCAGTGAAAGATATTTGCACATAACTTTCAAATAAATGCCTCGCACACCATCCATGAGGATTTGACTAGAATTTTCTTGTCCAATGAAAAAAATATTCTTTGTCTCCATTTAAGCCCAAATTCTCTTTCATCAAATTAAATAAAAACTAATAAAAATGAGAGCATGAGGTTGTTTCACATATCAAGACATGTCAGTAATATCTGAGTCAGCCCCCTCCACAGGTTACAAGGTTTACATCAGAAGTAATATACCAAGACTTCCGCAAAGGGTTTCCGGTTGATGTTGCGGCAATACAGACACAGAGGAATGGGTCTTCGTGTTCCCTGTGCTGAATTCTTCATGTTTGTGGGCTCCAGAGGGAGCCTAAGCCACCCTGCGGGGGTGGTGAAGCAAAGAGGGGCACCCTATGAGATTGGGGAAGAGTCACAGCTGTCCTGTCTGGCCTGGGGTCTTTTTTCCGTCTCAGCCATGGCAAGAAGAAGCAACCTAAAGATGGCCACTACAAAGTTGGGAGAACCAAAGAATAACAGCTAAGACTGGTGCAGGAGAGAAGAAGGTGAACCATGGTTGAACTGGGGGAGAGGATTTTTCTTTGTTTTAAATTACCTCAAGAAATAATTCAGAACTATTTGCCCAGAACTATTTGTTAAAGTGGCATCTAAGCTTTTTGGGGCAAGCTGAAGAAATACCTAACTGGAAATGAAAGGTGCAGGAGAATAAATAACAGACTTTGAAATAAACAGAAAAGTGATTCCTAAACTGGAAAGAAGTGGTACTGGGAAGGCATTTTTAAATAGTGAATTATCTATATATACTCTGCTTTTATATTTGTTGTATAATCCAAATGACAATGACATATAAATGGAGAGTGCCACCTGCTGACAGAAAGAGAAACTACAAGGAAGTGATTCAATTAAAGAGACATTTGAACATTATAGTAGAGGATTGAATTTGTAAAGAGGACATTGTTATGTCCTTATTTGGGCATCCACTCGGGGATTGGCAAATCCACCAGCGGGAGATTCAAGTAGCTGTCATTGGACAGCTACCCTGCCGGAGCACTATAAGAAGGGCTCCGGCAGCACAGTTCCTCATCTTGTTCTGAGCTGAATAAAGTTACTGAATAGACCCGAGCTGGTCGCGTCTTGCTTTCCCTGCGCCGATCTTACACTGGCAACGAAGGACTGAACCGAGCACGAATGGCACAGCACGAAGCTACCTCGACGAAGCGAAGCGACTCTGAGCTGAAGTCACTCGCCGAAGCTGCGCAGCAATGGCAAACCCAGAAACCGCATTGCTGACGCTGACCCCTTTCCAGCCAGGAAGGGAGATATGGAATCACTATATGATCCGCTTCCGTCAATTCCTGAAAGGCAATAACATCAGTAATGCCGACGATGAAAGACAGAGAGGATTGTTCCTGGCGCACTGTGGCCCCGAGGTTCTTGCGATGGCCATCAACCTTGTTTCCCCCAGGGACATCGAGGACCTACCATGGACCGACCTGCAACGCATCCTGCAAGAACACTACGCGCCGACAGAAACGCCGGTGGCTAACCGCTTCAATTTCCAGCAGAAATTCCAGAAAGAAGGTGAGACAATTAAGGAATTTGTGGCCTCCCTACGCCAGTTAGCGGTCAACTGTGACTTCGATAATGTGGACAATGCTATTGCTGACCACATTGTGTTTGGCATGAGGGACAGGGCTCTCCAAAAGAAGTTTTTGGGCAAAAAGAAACTGGTGCTCAAAGAAGTGATTGAAGAAGCCACGGCCACGGAAACATCCGAGAAAGCCGCAGCCACGATGCACCGAGCTAAGGGCATTCACAAAATCCGAAGAGCCCAAAAATCCTCGACCGAAGACTCCACAGCTGGATCGGAGTCAGAAGGAGAAGCGGAGGTACACAAAATATCCAGACCACCCGGGCGAGAAACCGCGAAAAATCCTGATTGACAGGAGCATTGCGGCAGCTGCAAAGGTGACCACCCCAGAGCGACATGCAGATGGAGGGATGCAACGTGCAGACGCTGCAACAAGAGGGGGCACATTTTAGAGGCCTGCAGAGCAGCTGATCCAGATTCCGAGCCATACGGATACCGGAATAGAGAAAATCGGGAGGACAACGCGAGATCATCTAGACGGTCCTCGTACCAGCCTAGACGAGGGGGAAACGACGGAAACCGGAAAAGAGCGGTACATCAAACAACAATCCATTTCACTGATGAGGATGAGTCCACCTCCAAGTGTCTGGTGACTGTGCACATGGAGGGGTCTCCCTGTTCAATGGAGGTAGATTCGGGCTCGATCTATTCCATTATGGACTGGAAACGGTTAAAGAGCCTGAAGCCAGGCGTGCAGAAAAAAGACCTAAAACCACTACGTTCCAGACTGATTGACTTTGGGGGAAACCCCATAGGGGTACTGGGCAGAACCTCCATCAAAGTTTCCTTCAGAGCATTCCAGGGGGAACTCCCTATCACCGTCGTCGACCGCAGCCGCCCTACCTTGCTGGGCATGGAATGGTTCCAGCTGCTAGGACTCAAAATTCAAGGGGTCAACCAAATTAGAAGGGATGAACTTGACTCACTCCTCGAAGAGTTCCAGGAAGTCTTCGACGGTAAGCTGGGGAAATTTGTGGGGAAGCCAATTTCCTTAAACTTAGATAAGGGGATTACACCAATTAGGCATAAGCCCCGCCGAGTTCCGTTTGCCTTGAGGCACAAAGTAGATGCTCAGCTAGATAAGCTGATAGCCCAAGACATACTGGAGCCAATCGATCATGCGGCATGGGAAACGCCCATTGTGACCCCCATGAAGCCTGATGGATCGATAAGGATATGCGCGGATTATAAAATTACCATAAACCGTGCCCTCCAGCAGAGCGCATATCCGGTCCCAGTAGTGCAACATCTGTTGCACTCACTAGGAGACGGTTCCATATTTGCCAAACTGGACCTGGCCCAGGCTTACCAGCAACTGCCAGTGGATGAAAAAACGGCAGAGGCTCAAACCATTGTCACTCATAGAGGGGCTTTTAAGTGCAACTGACTCCAATTTGGAGTAAGCGCAGCCCCGGGCATTTTCCAATCGATGATGGAACGCCTTCTCCAAGGCATTCCAGGGGTGGTGCCTTACTTCGACGATGTACTTATCTCTGGCCACTCTAAGACCCAATTGCTTGAACGTCTAAAAACGGTATTGCAACGCTTCAAGGAAAAGGGTCTGAGAGTAAGGAAGGATAAATGCATCATAGGGGTACAGGAGGTCGAGTTCCTGGGCTACTTAATCGATGGCACAGGCATTCACCCCACCAAATCAAAAATAAAAGCAATTCAGGAAGCTCCAGCCCCCAAAAATAAAATGGAGCTTCAGGCCTTCTTGGGATTGCTGAATTTTTACAGCGCATTTCTCAAACAGAAGGCAACAGCTGCTGAGCCATTGCATCGTCTGCTGGGGAAAGCGGTTCCGTGGAGATGGGAGAAAGAGGAGGAAACAGCATTCAAGGCCGTGAAGAGTCTTCTCTCATCCAACAGCATGCTAATACAATATAACGAGACGCTACCACTTCTGCTAACCTGCGACGCATCACCGTATGGAATAGGGGCAGTCCTCAGCCACCAACTGCCCAATGGGAAGGAAGCCCCCATTGCATATTTCTCGAAGACAATGTCCAGTGCTGAGAGGAACTACAGCCAGCTGGACAAAGAGGCATTGGCCATCATGGCAGGCACCAAACGCTTCCACGAATACCTGTACGGCAGAACTTTTACAGTAATAACGGATCATAAGCCGTTGTTGGGACTATTGGAGGGGGACAAACCTACCCCGGCATACATGTCACCCAGGATGACCCGCTGGGTGATATTCCTAGCCAGATATGACTACCGGTTAATCCACAAACCAGGCGCATCCATTGGGAATGCTGACGGATTAAGCCGGTGCCCATCCGTGGAACCAGTGGAAGACCCTGCACCAACCACCAGTCTGCTCCACATTGACATGGACAAAGACTGCCCAGTGACATCAGCCGATGTGGCAGCCCACACCCAGAAGGACCCAGTACTCAAAAAAGTCCTATCCTGGGTCCTGCGAGGCTGGCCCACCGAAACAGCAGCAGATGAATACAGCCTCTTCACGCGGAAGCAACAGGAGCTGTCCACAATGAAAGGTGTTTTGCTATGGGGAGACCGGGTGCTGATTCCGACCGCGCTGAGGAAAAAGACGCTTGCTACACTTCACAATGGACACCCTGGCATAGTGCGGATGAAGGCGTTGGCCAGAAGTTATGTGTGGTGGCCAGCCATTGATAAGAACATTGAGGAGTGGGTGGCCAGATGTGACCCTTGCCAGGAGGTAAGACCTGCCCCAGCCCAAGCACAGTTGTCAGAGTGGGAGGCACCCAGCAGCCCCTGGGCAAGGGTTCACATAGACTTCGCGGGCCCGATGCAAGGGAAATACCTCTTAATAGTAGTAGATGCCTTCTCGAAATGGCTAGAGGTCAACCCCATGGCATCCACCACAACGGAAGCCACCATCAAGGCCTTACGGTGCCTGTTCGCCACCCACGGGCTGCCCGACGTGTTGGTATCTGACAACGGCCCCCAGATGACCTCCAAGCCCATGGAGGAGTTCCTGGCCAACCTGGGCATTTGGCATGCCCTATCCGCACTGTACAGGCCAGCCGGAAATGGGCAAGCAGAACGAATGGTGAGGTCCACCAAAGAGGCCCTCACCAAGATGGCACCAGGAGACTGGCAGGAAAGGATCGACACCTTCCTTCTGACCCAGCACATCACCCCACATGCCACCACCAGGAAGAGCCCAGCAGAGCTCCTGATGGGCAGGAAGCTGAGGTCACCTTTGGACCGGCTGCACCCACAATACCACACAGATGCAACTGCCACAGCCAGCCGCCCGCTGCGAGCTTTCGCCATAGGAGACCCTGTCTTCGCACTGAACTTCCACGGGTCTCCGAAATGGCTAAAGGGAAGAATAGAGAGCACAACCGGCCCGAAGTCGTATCGAGTGGAGCTGGAAGATGGACCGGTCTGCTGACGGCACATCCACCAGCTCCGGAAAAGATGGAAGGGGACGAGCCAAAACCAGCCTGACGAGGTAGGCCTACAACACCCTGATGAGGTAGGCCTGCAACACCCCGATGAAGCAGGCCTACAAGACCCAGACGAGGAAGGCCGACCACACTCCGACGAGGTTGACTGCCGACGTTCCAGCGAGGCAGGCCCGCACCTCGACAGAGCAGCAAGGCAGCCCCAGTCCCCACAAGTAGACCGGTACCTGCAACTCGAGGGGGACCCGCAACACCTTGGCAAGGATGGCATTCATCACCCCAACCCCGGAGACCTCCACGCCAACGGTGAGGTAGATGGGGGACAACCCTGCGGGGGAGAATCACATACCCCCAGTAAGGGCAACCAACAACGTCCCGGCAGAGGAGACCATCCCAGCAGAGCAGTAGACCGGGGACAACCCAAGGAGAACAACTCACAACATCCAGGTGAGGTCGGCCAACAACACACCAGCGAGGTCGGCCCACACCACTCAAGTGAGGGCGATCCACAACAACCAGACAAGGGGGCCCTGCAACACCCCGACAAGGTCGGACAGCAGCCACAACGATCCGACCCACAGTACAAGTCCCGAAAACATCTGCAACGACAGCATTTGCCGGAACCAGAACAAAGAGTAATAACACCAGTGGACTTACCAGGCAACCAGAAGCACCTTCCGAGTGGCGCCCATCCACAAGGTTCCAAGGAGACTGGGCAGGGACAAGACCAATGACACCAGCCAGCAGATCCAGAGGTTGGGACCGGAGGAGCAGGCACGGGGCCCGCTCACTCGACGGCCGGACTCCGAGAGCCCCCACTCCGGGGGTCGGAGAGGACGGAAGCTTCGCCCGCTCAGGGGAGCGGCGAAGCTCAGAGTGAACTGCGCAGGTCTGCCAGGACGAGTCAGAGACCTGCCTACCTGCAGGACTTCGTCACTGATTGACGGTGATAGACATTATTCAAACTAAGGGGGGGAGGAGTGTTATGTCCTTATTTGGGCATCCGCTCGGGGATTGGCAAATCCACTGGCGGGAGATTCAAGTAGCTGTCATTGGACAGCTACCCTGCCGGAGCACTATAAGAAGGGCTCCGGCAGCACACTTCCTCGTCTTGTTCTGAGCTGAATAAAGTTACTGAATAGACCCGAGCTGGTCGCGTCTTGCTTTCCCTGAGCCGATCTTACAGACATAAGGGGCTTTTGATAACATCTGGGTGTACTCAAATGGAATTGAGTGTTAGCCTATGAAATATAAAGAATTTGGACTAGTCTACTCCTTGAAGGAGAGCTTAAAGACTAAATAAATAGTTCTTGGATTTTTGGAAAAAAAATCAACCTTCTTTAAAAAACAAAATAAGTCATTTAAGAAGGAGAAATGAATGGACTTGTCCAGGAGATGGATTTACTTTTTCAAAATACAAAAGACATCATGGACAAAGGATTTAAGGACATTATGGAAAAAATGAAAAATATTATACAAGGGATGATGGCTACAGACCAAGGTGTCCAGGAAAGGGAGGAGTCAAAAGAAGAAAAGAAGGAAGAAGACAGAGAGGAGACTACAATGAAAATAGTAGTGATTGATTAATTAAACCAGCAGGAAAACATACAAAGAGAGTTGGAAGATATGTTTGAAATGGAGGCAGGGGCCTTGGTATAAATTTTAGAAAATAGGCAGTGGAAGAGGGTAGAGGTGGGAGGAACACATAGATTGGACTTCCAAGAAATAGATATAGATGGAGACTTAAGAAAGGCAAGTTAAAAAAAAAGCATAGCAATTGAAGTATTGAAGTGGACAAGAGATGAGGGGTAGATGATTTATTTTTCTTTTCTCTATTGTTTTCCTTCTCCCTCTTAAAGCATAGCAATTAAAGTATAAAGCAGACAAGAGATGATGGATGGATGATTCCTTTTTTCTGTCACTGCTTTGAGTTGTCTTTCCCTCACTTTCCCTCTCTACTCTTTTTTTTTCTCTTTTTTTTAGGCAGGTGACAGGAAGTTAGACAGGAAAGAAAGAAAAAGCCTTTTAATATAGGATAATATGATTAAAAGCTAGAATAAGTGATATAAATGAAGGAAATATTAGTGTATACATCTTTATTTGATAACAAGAAAGTAATAATGAGAAATAGGTGGAATACTTGAATAATAATAGATTGTAACTTAATATAGATGTGTATGGTTATTAGAAATACGTAAGTTGATTGAATGTAATAATAATGTTTAACTTGATCAGTTCTAATCATATTTGAATGTATGGCGCCCAGGTGCCACTCTGTTCACGCATTGATTTGACATTTTTATAAAAATAAAAAAAATTAAAAACTTGGGAAGTGGGGAAAGACTTCCACATAGGCTGGTGGTATACTGTTTTCATAGCCATACTGAAATGGTCTTACTTAACTGCTGTGCTTCAATTTTTCTCCCATCATGACATAAATTACAATTGCAATTGTACTACAATTGTAGTAACAGAAACATCTTATCTGTAGTGCATTTATGTACTCTGTTAGTAATATTTAATTCTAGTGCAGCTAATTAACTGAACAAGCATAAATCCATACTGAAATACCACCTTCATTTGCCTTATACATTTAGAATAAAAATGCTTTATCAGAAAGAAAATATAAAAACAGGAATGTGTTAATATATGCTTTTAAACTGTCAAAGCAACAGATTTTTCTCTCCACCATACAAGGCTCATTTTCATTTTTATTATTCTAGCTGGTTCTTTTTACTGAGCAGATCTAGTGAAAAAATATCATACAAAAAAAATGTTTTGAAGGCTGTTAGCAAGCCAGAATTATTTTGACTTGGTGGTAGTTTTGCAATTCCTCTTCTTTCATCTTAATGAAAGAATATTTTTGACCTCTGACACAAGTTGGTTGGATTTTATTAGGCTTTTCTAACTGCTGACACAAAGGAGACATGTCAGAAAGTTATTTTTATCTTTTGTGATGTTATTGCAATATAAACCACAACCATATATGTATAAAAGTATTGTATGAAATAGGAGTCATTGTTAACAATATTTTCATTTCATGGATTTCATTTTTTCTTTTTTTAGTAATGTCGGATTACAGTTCTTAGGAGACATTGTAGTGGACAGGAAGAACAATTTAGAAAAAGACATGAGACTGAGACAAAATGGAGAACAGTGAAAGTGCTATGTATAAAACTATAGTGTGGTAGAGAATCCTAAGTTAAAACATACTAGAACCTATGAAGTATTAAAACCAAATTAGGCATTGATATTTTTGGACCATAGAAAAGGCTTATGTGTTATAGTCATTTATTCTTTTACTTGGAGATGGTATTGTTGAGACACATTTCATTTGATTTAATTATCAATTCACTAGAAGGCATTGTTGCTTGTTTTGAATACATCTATGGAGATAATGTCTCTGTTGAGTTAATTCAACTTTTTCTCCACACTGTAGTATTCAACATATCCATAGTTCTTTATGATATCCCAAGAGTAATGGGAAGACTGAATGCTTTTATTGATATTTGAAATACACTCAGCAGGTGCACTTTCTGAAAGGATAAACGGAAAAAAATGAATTTTCTGAGATTATAATAGTATATTATTTTCCTGGCCCTCAAAGGTGGCAGCTGTTAAATTGCTTCTTTCTTAGGATATTCTTGCTAAACTTCCTGTCTCTCGTCTCATGTGGAAGAGGATGATTCAACTGCTAAAGACCACCTTCAGAAATAAAAGAACCACAACAATGTTATGCTGATATCAAGAATACAATTAATCAATCAATCAGAATAGAGCTAGAAGAGACCTTGGAAGTCTTCTACTCCAACCCCCTGCTCAAGCAGGAAACCCTATACCATTTCAAATAGGTGGGTATCCAGTCTTTTCTTTAAAATCTCCAGTGATGAAGCACCTACAACTTTTGAAGCAAGCTGTTCCACTGGTTAATTGTCCTCACTGTTAGAAAGGTTCTCCTTAATTCCAAGTTGCTTTGCTCCTTGATTAAATGAGCTAGTTAGTGAATAAAGGAGAATTATCAGGTCCATCATCTGTGGCCTGACACCTTGCTGGCATCCTGCCAACAACGGACTGGGGGGAGAGGGGACAAACAGGCAATAAACCTGTATGTATCCATTGTGGGAATTAGGGAGGGGAATATGACAGCTGAGGAAGAGCAGATCAACATGGAACCAGTTTGTGCTAGGCACCTTCAAGGCCATTTACCTGAGTGTAGAAATTTACCAGTCCAAGTACCTCAGCGTTCCCAAAATATCTCAGTGACATCACATTGGCTGAATTTAGACTGGTCATGGGAGAAGGGATAGGGGATGAAGGAAATAGTTTGTATTGATGCGTGGGAAATACAGATGTCACCTGACTTTATTGCAGTCAGCATCTTTTAGTAAAAGTACCTTTCACTTCAACCAAATGGAGTTAGGGTTTTTCTTTCCTAAGGGATCAGATTGAGGCAGGTCTGACAAGAATATTTGTAGCTCAGGGTTGAAATTATGCTTCTTTGGTGCTGTCTGAGTTTGCTTGGATTGGGGTGTTTTGGTTTTTTTTGGAAGATATTTGATTGTCCAAATTAGGTAACATCATCAGTGCTAGTTTGGGTGATGAAATGTCTGCAAGAAAACAGCCAAGCTCAGAAAGCACCAAGCACCCTCACCAATGTGTGTTGCTGACGAACTGGGAAGTGATAAACTTAACTGATATATCAGAATGTTTGCTGTTAAAGTTCAGAACAAAAGTTCTTCCTTTGGATTTACTAACATAAAAGATAACAGTAATTTGATCAAAATTGTTAAGCATTTAAGAAAAGTTCCATCTCATTTGGAATGCAGCAGAATAGTATTCTTTGCTACTTTAGATATTCTGTCTGCCGGCAACATATTGCAAGTCATTATCACATGAGGTCCTTGCTTAGTAACACGTGTGACCCTCATTTAACAATAGTAACCAGGGACTTCTGTAACTGTCATTGCCATCACAGTTTATGATTATGTTTCTTAGTGAGGGAAAATTCTGTCCCAATTAATATCAGGATTATTTGTATGTTTTATATAAAAAAGATTTTTCAGTTATTACTTGCTCTGGGATCTTAAGAACCCTTTAAGAAAAAGTATACAAAATTCTGTTTCCTAAAACATTACTGAAAGCAAAATGTACTTCACAAGTATACACTATATATTTAACTAAATTAAATCACAGTAAGTTTTGCAGAGTTGAATGGTTGCCATTGTAAAAATTATAGAAGTTTTATACCATAACCAAATAGTCTAATCTTGTAATCTGACTAATCTTTTCAAACAATATGCAGGTGGTCTTTGGCTTACGACCACAATTCAGTCCAAAATTTCTGTTGCTATGCAAGACATTTGTTAAGTGGGCTGTCAACTCATAAACCATTCCTGACCTGCTCTCAAGTTGCCATAGGCAGGGGGATGAACCCGAGGCTGCTGCCAGTGACTCCTCTGCACAATAGGCATGCCACCCAAGGCAGGTGCCCCCCCCCTACAAACAAGAGCCGAGGAAGACCACCAAACACACCAAGCGTAGGCATACAGGGGCCAACATGATGATGGAGGAGCAGTGCTAAACGAACCACCCTGATTCAGGGGGAAATTCGATGGAGATTCAAATCAACTGGCTCTATTCCTTGACTCTGCTAGAGTCCACCTACAGGGCTACAGACACCTTTACCCATCGCACAGAGCCATGGTGAATACCATCGCGGAGAGGGGGGCTAGGGGGAGAAGCAAAGGAATGGCTAGCAATAAGAGGAGAGCCCCCCCCCCAGCTGCAAGACATCGACGACTTCCTACAAGAGGTAGAATCCAGATTTTAGGAGGTGGAGGAGGATCAGTATGCAGAGGATAAGCCTTGAAACCTAAAGCAAAGAGGGCAACCTATTAAGGAACATATTCATGAATTCAGGAGAGTCTTAGGGAAGCTACCCCCTTTGCCACAGCCACTATTAGTTCGCTTTTTCAGAACAAGCCTGAACAAGCAAATTGCCCAAGTAACCACCTATCGGGACATTCCAAACTAACTCTCTGAGTGGTTCTGAGTAGCCATAAAAGTTGACCGTGGATTGCACGCCAATGACATGTGGAAGCAACTGGATACCAAGGAGAGAGGACACACCAGAGACCATCCAGCCAATAGGAGGCCACAGCAGCACAGCCGGCCCCAAGACCAATCCTCCTACGAAGCCAGTTGAAATGCTACAGATGCAGAGGGCTGGACCACATTACATCAGCATGCACAACCCCAGTTCCGAAACCCAAGCCAGAGCCACCACCCAGGATGTGACCAGAATGAGGCCCCAGGTGTGCCACCGACATGTCACAAAAACCTCTCCAGGCTGTAGAGTTCCCTCCCCAGCCAGCCAAAGTGGTGGGGGGGGGGACTCCAGCCAATTAGGACCAATTATTCTGGCTGGTGGGATCCAGGAGAAAGGACTTCTCTGCCATTGCATCTGCCCTGTAGAACATCTTGCCCCCACCCCACCCACATTGTGAGGTCAGCCCGAACCTCCTGATCTTATGGAAAAGCCTAAAGACCTGGGTCTGCCAGTTAGCTTGGGGGAGTACCAAGTGGAGATAATTAATCAAATAACAACAGATCACATCTTTCCCCCTCCCTACATATCTTTTAACTGGGTCATAGTGTTTTGAATTTTGTATTATTTATCTTTTTATCTTTTTTTTTATGATGGTAAGCTGCCCAGAGTTACCTTGAATTAAGATGGGCAGCCTATAAATTTTATAAATAAATAAATAAAATTTGAATCAGGACTTCCATGGTCAAATACTTAGTGCCTCAGTGCTTGCCTTTGTTGCTGCTCCTCTCCTCTCCTCTCCTCTCCTCTCCTCTCCTCTCCTCTCCTCTCCCCTCCTCTTTCTCTTTCTTTTTTGCATGACCTCAAATGATCAGTGCATGGTATTCAGTTTTATATTGGCCTCAGCTAAAGCTGCTCTATTTCCAAATCATCAAATTTGGTTCAGCAGATACAGAGTTAAAAGGGGAATTTAGCTGTGTTTTCCTGATGAAGAAATGGAGGCCTGTGTCTATAAAACCATAGACAAATGTTCCAGCACTTAAGCAAAACTTTGTTTATATTGCATGCCTCCCAACAGGAATTAAGAACTGTGGAAACAATTCACGCAAGTAGCTAGCAATCTCCTCTGGTTTTTCTTGAGTGGATATGACAAGCTCACCTGCTGGGGGAGCCTAAAAATAAAAGGACAATCTCACACCATTAATAAAACATATGAGATTGTCAAATCACTGGTTGAGTTGACCACCAGGGATCCAGTATAATGACTAATGTTGTTGATGATGGGAGTATTTTAGCCAGAGGTAATTTTTGTGGAGGCCATGTTTGCGTGCAAACCTTCACTTAAAGCAACATAGGCTGGCAAGGCTCATCTTCACACTAGTGTGAACGTAACAGAGAAAAGCATGAACCGCATGAGATATTACATCACTCAAGCCCGTCAGCCTTGGTCATGGACTAATGTTTTATTGAAGTGAACTCCTCAGAGGAAAGCTAAAAATTCACTTTACACCCTCAGAGGAATGTCTGTTTTGGTTGCAGAGAATGGTTCCCAGTCAGAAAATGATAAAACATCACAATAATCTAATCGAGATATGCTTTGAAATTCAGTCCCTGAGGCCAAGTTCTGGGAGGATAAAGAAAGCAGAGATCAAGGGCCAGGAGCCACAGGAGGATCGGAGCCTGCTAGGCAAAGCATTCCAGAGAAGCTATTTATGCATAAGCAAAAGCTCAACAGTGAATTCTCCATCTTGAAAGTGAAGAAAGGAGCAGGGAGAAAACATCCGAGTAAGGCAAACATAGCTTTATATATTTATAGTTAGTGATTTTTAAATCCTGCAAATAAATAATAAATGAATACTTGATGTTAGTATCTTTGGGGTGAAAGGATCTTCATCTGATCACATTATATATATTTTTCTCCTTTTATACTCAGCCTCCTGCAGAGGCAATTGAAATAACACTGGTCCAGTCAATAGAACTCTGCTTTCAACCATTTGCACTGGTCTTCGGAAATTCTGCCTTCTGATCCATCATTCTTTTCTAAGATCTGTCTTCAGTTTGTCAGATTCTTATTCTAAGGATTTTTGGGGGGGAAACAGTTTTGTTCCTGGATTTAGGACCAATAGAGGAAAGTCTCTACCCATTTCCAACTACAGTGATAACAACATGCTCTGTTTTCTACATCTTCACCAGAGAGATATTGCATCTGGCCAACTTTGTCTGATCTCAGAAGCTAAACTAAATCAGTACTGATTAACAGATTAGAAGTTAATTTCTATTTGAAAATCCAAAGACCATAGGCTATATTGGGAATAAAAACAATCTCAGAAAAAATTGTCCAAATCAACACATCCATAGAGTCACTAGGATCACATTCATCTTGAAGGAGACTTTTCCCTCTCCCAAATTTTCTTCTCATCATTTCTGAGTCTATGGCAACCTAGAGGCCAGTTGATCAGAGAGTCAGCATAAATCTGCAGAACAGGATGTCTTCCTAATTACTCTACTGGCAAGCTGCTGATTCTGCCATATGTTGAACTTCAGGTAATGCTATTTTTTTTGGTCCTGCAGCCATAGTTACTTCTGCTTCCTAGGCCACAAAGAGGAGTACATTCCACCAAATTATCATCTCTAGTTATGTCCTCTTTACAATCACATCACATTTTTCGTGACAGCTCACTGTGATGCTACTTTCTGAAAGTTGCAGTTCTAAAAGATAACTGAGGGACTTGATGGAGACAAACTAAGTTAGCTCCCCTTTATATCTACAGGCCTCATTGTTAGCAATTTTAAACACCACCCCTCTCACTTTTGATTTTATCAGCAATGGAGATAAGCCTCCATTTCCACCAATATGTCTTGGTCTCACTGAAGCTATTGAGTCTTCCTATCATGTCAGGAGGGTCATCCTCTGGGATAGAATATTGGTTTAACTAGCTAATAATTTAATACAGTTGTGGACTATATTCAGCCTTTAAAGCTGTTCTGTATTTTCATTCTACAGAATACAGGAAACGTGTTTCAAACAAACTTAAAGGCCAATGTAATCAGTCACCTTAAATAGATTTTAAAAATTAAATTAAAGTAAAGTAAAGTAAATTTTGTGAGTTCTAGCCCTGCCTTTAGGCATGAAGGCCGCCTAAATATCTTTTGGTCAGTCACTCCTTCTTTTAACCAATCCACCTCACAGGGTTGTTGTTACAGGGAAAATAGGAGGAAGAAGGATTATACAGTATATGTTTGCCTTGAATTACTTATAAAGTAATAAAGACAGGATAAAAATCTAATAAATTAATATATAAATAAATAAAAAACATTTAAGAGCCTACTTGCTGTTCATATTCTTGCATAACCCTCCTCCAATACCCTTCTTCGATAAAAACAGTTAAAGAGCTCCCCAGTTCTTTTTTGCATAAGAAAGGATTAACATATATTTTTAAAAATCAGTTAAAGATTTTTTTCCCTAATGAAACCTGTTCAAACTTATAATTGATTGGAAGGCCTCTGAACAAATTTTAGAGCCTAGAGAGAGAAAGCTCACAACTTTTAAAAAAATGATTTAAACAAACTGTGTTCAGTCTCTTTAATTTCCAGCAGCTAAAATCACTCGTTTAACTTTGTGTGGCTTATCCTTTGTAATTAATCTGGAATAGAGGAGAAAGTCATGTATTAAATGCACGTAGAAAACAGCAGTTCAGGCACCAAATAGCTATAAGAAAAAAGTCCAGTGAGAGAAAATAAAGAGCAAATAAATAGCACATCAATGTTTTTTAATAGAGTTAACTAAATATCACTGGAAATGTCTGCAAACAGACAGGGCTAGACAGTTTGTCTGAAGTGATCCTCTTCTAATAATAGCTGCCATTTTAATACCCCCCCCCCCAAATTACTGAAGGGCTAAAAAAAATAATAGGCAAAGTTGATATATAACATTTATATGGACTTTCCAGAATGGAAGCATGTGTTTACCATTTTTTTAAAAAAATTATACTTCATTCTTAGGCTATCTGAAACAATGTACTATTATGATAGAAATAACTTATATTGTAAATTGTAATTGTATAATTATTATTACTATAATAATTATAAAATCATTATATTAATAATTGTTATAAAATTATTATATTAATAATTATTTACTTAATACTCCTTGTTTTGTAATCATTCAAAGTTACAACAGCACTGAAAAAAGTGAATTATGACCATTTTTTCAAACTTGTGACCGTTGGAGCATTCTCATGGTCACATGAATCAAAATTTAGATGATTGGCAACTGACATATATTTATAATAGTTGATATTATGTATGTATCTATTTTGAGCAGGAGTTTCAAATGAAACAGTGTTTTGTGATTGGTTGACAGTTACTGTTGGAAGTGTATATAAGGAGGGCTGCTGCCCGTGTTTCTTGGCTGAAGTCTCACCCTGAATTAAAGAGCTGTTGTCACTACCTTGCTTCTGCCTCTCGTTATTCCCGCGCTATAATATTGGCGACGAAGGTGGGATTGAGGCTACAAGAAGCAAATCAAAAAGAGCTCTGAGTTTCAGCCTGGGTGACGAGCAGGCAATAGAAGACATATTGCGATGTCTGCCTATGTACCGCCCAAGCCCTTCGATCCAACCCATGAAAAATGGGGATCGTATATGACCAGGTTTGAGTGTTCCCTCGAAGCCAGCGAGATGCAAGGTCTCTCAGCTAATTGGAAGAGAGCCCTCTTCTTAAGCCATTGCAGGCCAGACATATTCGAGATGGCTGAATCCCTCTGCAAGCCAACTCCAGTCCAAACCATTCCCTGGGATGTGCTCCAAGCCACCCTCAAGAGCCACTATGCTCCTGTCCCATCTAAGTTTGTACAGCGCTATGCATTTCGACAACGTGTACAAAAAGAAGGTGAACCGATCAGCGCGTACATGGCAAGCCTCCGCAAAGCCGCCACGCATTGCGACCATCGAGATTTGGACGATGCACTGTTCAAACAATTGATATGTGGCATAAGAGATACGAGACTGCAAAGAAGGCTACTTGCAAAGCCAGATCTAACTCTAGCGGGTGCTCTAGACAAAGCCAGAGCACATGAAGCTTCCACGAAGGCTGCCGAGTCACTGCAACGCCCGGCGGCAACCAAAGACGCCCCCAAATCCATGCTGGTACACCGGGAGGAAACGAGAACCAGCACCAAGGAAGAATCAGACAAGGACGTTTTCCACACGGAAAAAAGGAAAAAAGAACCAAATAGCCACTGAGGAAATTGCTCTAGCTGTGGTGGAGATCACAAGAGACAGTTTTGCAAGTACCGAGACGCCGTTTGCAGGCGTTGTGAAAAGAAGGGTCACTTGGCAAGAGTCTGTAGAGCTATAGTTCCAAGAAGCTACCAACCACGTGATCACCACAGCCAATCAGAACCGATATGCTCGAAGCAGCCAACCAAAGATGGCGGCGCAAAAAACTGGCGTGAAAATCAAAAGCGGGAAGCTTTCAGCACAAACATCGACCATACCAGCACATCGGTGGAAGAAAAGGTCTACACGAAGGTAGAGATTGAAGGGAGGCCTTGTGAGATGGAAATCGACACCGGGTTTGCCCTGTCAATTATGTCCTGGGCGACACTGAAGATCATCATTCCCAACTTCAAGAAAGCTCAACTGACACGGCAAAGAGTTCGTCTACTCGACTATCAGAAGAACAAGGTTCCAGTGGAAGGCGTCGGCACGTTCCGAGTCACATACGGCGACATCCAGAAAGAACTACCCCTGACAATTGTGAGCAAGCTCCTGGGCCTAGCGTGGTTCCAAGCCCTAGGCATGGGTTTCACGGGCGTCCACAGTCTGAACAACCCATCTCTGAAAGACAGTCTCTTGCACGAGTTCCAGGAGACTAGGCAAGTATGTGGGGACCCCCATTTCATTTAATTTAGACCCCAACGTGACCCAGGTGCCACTTGCCTTAAAACCAAAAATTGATGCGGAATTGGACAAATTAATTAAGCAGGGGGTGTTGGTTCCTGTTGATCATGCCAAATGGGAGACCCCAATAGTTACCCCAGTATGTATGTATCTATTTTGAGCGGGAGTTTCAAATGAAACAGTGTTTTGTGATTGGTTGACAGTTACTGTTGGAAGTGTATACTGTATAAGGAGGGCTACTGCCCGTGTTTCTTGGCTGAAGTCTCACCCTGAATTAAAGAGCTGTTGTCACTATCTTGCTTCTGCCTCTTGTTATTCCCGCGCTATAACAGTTGAAGTATTCCAGAATCATGTGACATCTCCCCCTTTGCGACCTTTTGACAAGCAAAGTCAAGGGGAAGCCAGATTCATTTAACAAATGTTATTAACTTAATTGGTTAACATGGGACAAATCTCATTTAACAACGATCTTGCTTAGCAACTAAAACTTTGGGCTCAAGTGTGGTCAGAAGTCAAGGATACCTATTCCACATTTTTCAAATTGCGAGTTAATAAACAAACATTTATGTATATAAATTACATCTTGTGGCTTGTTGTGTCTTTGTATATAATTTTTGCATTTTGGTAACATTTTGTCTCTTGCTTTTAAGCAGCATACTACTGTTAAACTACTGTATTTTCAATCTTTTTTTAAAAAAAAATCCAAATGACATATCATATCCCTGTATGTAATTCTTTTGCCTGTCATTTTTAAATCCATTTTGAAGTCAGTCTTGTCAAGTAAAGCTTGTTTCTCTTCCATTACACCTTTCAAATACAGCATTTCTATACATGCAGGCACTCTTAAAATTAACTTCTGGGTCCTCTGTTCAAAAATATCCTTCAATTCCAGTTGCAATTTCAACTCCTGCAGAAGTTCTTTTCTAGCAAAAGTTCAGGAACACCACCCAAAGCAAGTGAATAACAACCTAAACACTGGTTTAATCAGACAGCAATGAAGGCTCTAGCATAGGGATATCAAACTCATGGCCTGCAGGCTGGATGTGTCATGCACTGGTCATGCCCACCGCCCGGTTTAGCAAAGGGGAAAAAAGTTGTGATACATCATGTGGCAACAACATGTCATCACAAGTTTGACACCCCTGCTCTAGCAGGAAACCACAAGGAATAAATAGCAAAACTTTGTCTATCTATAACTGCTTGTTGTAGTATTTCTGTATACGTATACGTATATGTACCATATTTTTCAGAGTATAAGACGCACCAGAGTATAAGACACAGCTTAGTTTTGGGGAAGAAAATAAGGGGGGGGGGAATACCAGGTATTCATCTGGCTAGCATCCTTAGTCTGGTCAGCTTCAGCACATTAGTTCACTGATTTTGAATGCACGTGCACACTTTTTACTCCCTATTTGGGGATAAAAAAGCAGCTTCTAAAGCACAGCTGTTCTTTGGAAAGAGAAACAATGAGAAAAGCAAGCACAGAAGATTGCTTCACTCGCTAGCGCCTCGTTAGGGCTGAAAAACAGCTTCTAAAGCACAGCTGAGAGGGAGCAGCAATGAGAAAAGCAGGCAAAATACAGAAGATCGCTTCACTTGCTAGCGCCTCATTAAGGCTGAAAAAAGTTTCTAAAGCACAGCTGAGCATCAGACGGAGCAGCAATGAGAAAAGCAAGCAAAGCACAGAAGATCATTTCATTCGCTAGCGCCTTGTTAGGGCTGGAAAAAAGCTTTGAAAAAGCTACATTCGGAATATAAGACTCCCAAATTTTCAGCCTGTTTTGGGGGGGAAGTGTGTCTTATACTCCACAAAATATGTTATATGTATTTAAATGTGTGTGCGTGTGTATACACACACACACTGATATATTTATATTTATTATAAATTATACATCTATATATAATATATAATGCTGAAAGTGAACCAGGAATGCTTACCTCCACCCTGTTCTTATGTGTATTGATTTTATAGCATCATAACTACAGAGTAGAGGCTTGGTTTTGGTTCTCTTTTATAAAAGATGGAGGTTTTATGACCTTGCCAGCTATTGGCCAGTAGTCTACATTAGCATTGGAATGTACAGAAGGAAAAGTATACATTCCTGCATAAATAAAATAAGAGTAATGTGTAACTGGGCTACCAATCCGAGCTGCAAAATGTGGGAATTGGGGCAACTTGCAAATGATACAAAAATATTTTATTTTATTGTGGCCATTAGGTGTTTATTCAGGAATTTATAATTCATATATAATTGATTTGAAGCTGCCAGCAGATAAAGTCTGTTACTGGGGAAACTGAGCCCTTCAGTTTTAACCAAAACCTTGGTTTAAAATCTTTCTAAGTTGGACTATCATTCTTTCTAATCATAGTCTGCCATTTTGTTTGAAATGGCACATATATCTGGTATCCTTGAACAATGTCCTCAGGAATGAGATTATAAGGGAAAGAATTGGAATGGAGCCAATTTTAAACTGCATACAGAGACAGCAAATAAAAAGATTTGACCATCTGGATAATGTCTAGGGATTCCATACCATATAAGACATACATAAAAGAGGAGGAGGTCAAAGACTATGCGGTACACACAGAAAAAGATGGAAAGACAACATCAAAAACACAATACAAGGGCATCAAATAAGAATGGTTGAGGCCATGAGTAATGCAAGAACTTTGTATCTCCCTCAACACAGAAAATGATAAAAGAGGAAGTAAAGAAGAAGAGTGAAATGAGATGAGCTGTGTAGGCACCTGCCATTTATTAATAGAATAAAGACAGGGGTGGGATTCAAAAATTTTAGTCTGATTCTCTGCCCAGTTGCTGGGTGGGCATGGCCATAGTGGGCGTGGCCTACTCAGCCTCCTGAATCATGGCAGGGAGGGCATTTTCACTCTTTTCAGGCTCGAGAGGCTTTCCTCAAGCCTCTGGGAGGGCGAAAATGGCCTCCACTGGGCTCCAGAGACCTCTGGAGGCCAGAAATGGGCTAATTAGGGTCTTCCAATACTTTTGTAGGCCCGTTTTTCACCCTACCCAGGCTCTGGGCTCCAGACTTCTGGAACTTCCAGGAGGCCTGTTTTTTGCTCTCCCAGAGCGTCTGTGATGGCACTTACCTGGCATCCAAAAAACAGCTGCTGTATACCCCTGGGGGCAGGGTGGGCAGGGTGATCCAGTCCTTACAACTACCAGTTTGGCAAACCAGATTAAAATTAACATCTGGTTCGCCCAAACCAGTCCAAACTAGCTGAATCGCACCCCTGAATAAAGATCATTGGTTATCAAAATACTTTATTTGCAATCTTAAAAGATAAAAACTAAAAACCTACTCTATAGTTTGCACATAAAGGAGAGTATAGTTGAATAAGTAAAGTTATATATATTTGGGTGTCCCATTTGCCAAATTCTCTGCTAAGTATGGCAGTATGGTACCATTCTTACTTTTTTTTCTCATGGGGCAGTTTTCCTGTCCCAGTGATCCTGAGATTTTTGATGCAAAAATGGTACTTTACATGCTATATGACAGGTATGGACAATAACAATCCTATCTCTGAATGTGGTCTCCAAGGACTTGATTTGCAACTCTTTGTTGCTCAGAACACACTTGAGAACTCTGGTTTTTACAACAAAAATTCTGGTTGTTTTCATGTATGTATTTTTTCTATAAAACCAATATAGCTGGTTTATAATAATTTTACTTTTTTTCTTTATTTGAATTTATGGCCATCCAACTTCAATGTCTATGGAGATTCTCAGTTATCTAAATCATGGTTGTCCTATAGTTGCTTTTTCAAAAGACAACTGGACTTTCTTTGTTTTTGCTTGAAGTTTGGAATTGAAGAAGCTTCCTGGATGAGAAACGAAATGTCTTCAAACAAAAACAAAGAAAGTCCAATTGCTTTTTGAAAAAGCATCTTTGGGGCAGCCAACTCCAATGGACTGGATGACATACAAAACTAGAAAAAACAAAAACATGTAAGTCAGAGGAAGCTCAGATTAAAGTGATCTAATACAAACAATAATACAAAAGAAATACGGGGCTTAAACAAATAACAGACATTGACCTGAGACTAAAGCCAGGTTTTGAAAGTTTTTCAGAAACCCAAGAGAGATGGATTTATTTCCTTATTTTAATTCTGTGTTCGAACCTACCATTTTAAAATGAAATGGTAGAGGGATTTTTCCCTTTACTACAAAAATTGTATTGTAACTTGGAGTTGTGCTATTTTTATTTGCTAAGAAATGGCCATATGGAAATAGAAGGGTGTCACTATTATTAGGAACTTTCTACATAATCAGTCTTTATAATATGTTGCCCCTTTCCCCCAGCTAGCTGCTGAGAAGAAGATGAGTCTCCACTAGTGGCTTAAAGAGAGACTATCTGTTCATGGGTGCACCTTTTCAATGAGAAGTAGGTCATTGTATTGGGACAAACATGCTATTATGATGGGAAAGAATAATTAAACTACATCTGTGAATGTCACATTTATAGAGAAGTTATCTCTAACTCCAATTTGCTTTTAATAGAAACCAAGAACAAAATCTTATTTTTCTTTCATTTCTTCTCTTTTAATTACAGTAACTAAATATGCCATAGTTATTTTTGAGAAACTAGTTTTGTCATTAGGCTTTAATGGCCAATTCTGTTTAGGTTCCGTGCTCATATTTGGCTATAAATACAGATTTCCTTTCTTTCTTTCCAAATTTTCAGCTCATAGCTGGGGGCTGCAAAGTTGCTAAAGGAGGAAGAAAATGTGGTCAGATAGGTTAATTTTTCTTTTCCAGAATTTTAGAAACTCAAAATTACCCCCAAATTTTTCACTTTGTGTCTCTATCTTTCCTTACCTTCCCCACCATATTGACAATGGATTTGAGGTGAAACTAACCAGAAGGGAAACTGTGGCAGTCAGGCACAATCTACCTATAATATCTGATTTAAAAAGGGAGAGGAAAGACACATGGTACGATTTCATTGGAGATGTAGTTTGAGCTTGTCAGTTGTAGCTCTAAGGAGAGTTTTACTGCTCTTAAGTAGAGTAATAAGATTGAGTTTCTTCCTGTTCTTCAGATGCCACCTCCGTCTCCATCTGCTGGCTGAAATGTTGAGTTGTGGTGGAATTCTCAGTTCTTTCACGTATGTACACAACAGGAAGAATCATGATCCAGGCAGAATAGTTTTATTTTTTTAAAAAATGTCAGAAGAGTGTTGTTCAATCTTCCTCCTCCATTTTTCTCCTGCTTTCTGCTCTGTGGTTTGGCAATATTTAATGGTGGTAAGGAAATGTGGAATGAAGCAGAGGTATAAATGAAGGTTTAAGTTTTATTGTTATTTGTCTATGCAGGGATTATCTTGGTTTATGCACAAAAGGCATTTGCTATTGTCAATAAATGACATATGTAGATCCACTTCTGCATCAGAAAGTGCAAGTAAGTCAATATGTAGGACTTGTGTTTGGGGGAATGGAGGACTCAGCAAACTTTTCTCCCATATGCTGCTCTCTTGCCTACTCTGTTGAGATTTGTTTTTTTTTTTGTTGTATTATTTCTATTTTTATACTGCTGGATCTATAAGGGATTCCCAAAGGATTTATAAATCTAAACCAACAAACCAATTTTGTGCTATACACCAGTTCCATCTTTCCTGGATCAGGAGGTTCTACTCACGCTCTGCTCACACCCCTCACACCCCCAGCTGATTTCTGTAATCACTCTATATGAGCTGCCCTGAAGAGTAGCTCCAGAAGCTATAAGTGGTGCAAAATACCTCACCCCTGGTAAATATGTGCCATCCTAGATCAGCTTATGTTACACCTCTGCTTCACTAGTGTCGCAGGTTTCCTTCAGGTTCAGTTCAAAGTGCTGATAACAACCTACAAAGCCCAGGCAACAAGAGACTCAATTATTTGATGAATTATACATTTCTTCTTCATTACATCTACCCACCTCATCCGGTCATTTGGAAAAGGTGTGTTACAAGTCCCATTTAGTCAGAGTTGTCATTTGACAGGACCTGGGAGGGCCGCCTTTTCTGCTGGGTCCCTGCCATTTGAAACATTATTCCCCTAGAGGTTGGATTGCCTCTATCCCTACTGGTTTTTCAGAAAGCTCTGAAAACATGATTCTGCCATTGTGCCTAGGGATCCGGTGGAGGTTTGGAGGCCGCTAAATGGCTCTATACTGACTGTGATATACAAATTGTACTATCCCACTCATTATGTTTTATGATTTTAAGTGGTTTTATATGCTTTTGTTTTATTCATTTTATGCTTATTGTTTTTCTTGGTTTTAAACTGTTTGAGTTACCCAGAGTTACAAATGGGAGATGGGTGGCAATATTAATTCATGCATGCATATGAATGAATGAAAAGGGATTCAATAAATTTTAGGATTTACAGTAGGATTTAAACATTTATCATAAACACGCAATTGTAATAAGTGGAGTTTCAGGATCCGTATGAGTTTCTGTCCTTTGAGAGAAAATCACACTCTTTTCTTAATATCTCTTTTTAGTATCTTGATGGTTTTCTATTTATACTTGTATTAAAACATTATAAGGCATTATGTATTCATTTTACATACTTTTTGTTCACAAATTAGGGCAAATATATATGAAGAGTAGGCTAATTTTTGTGTCATAATCCAAGCAAAAATTTCAGAATAATCTTTTAGAATACCAATATAACATTGATCTATTGAGGATATTATATTGGCCAATTCATCATCTGTCAGACCTGCCCTAATCTGATCCCTTAGGAAAGAAAGACCGTTGACTCTATATGATTAAAGCAAAGGATTCTTTTGCTAAAGGTGTTGGCTGCAGTCAGGCTAGCTCTGAATTTTCCCACACTCAAAAGATATAGAAAAGTTCACCTGCAGCCCATCCCTCCTCCTGTGACCAGTACGTATCCAGCCAATCAGAGCTCACCAAAATATTTTGAGAATGATGAACTGTTTGGGGGTAATCACATGTTCTCTCAGGGTGCCTGGCCTTAGGACGCTCTTACAAACTGGATCTGGGCTGCTCTGGTCTTTATCACCTGACATTCCCCACCCCCATCTCTATTTCCCATTATGTACACACACAGTTTTATTGTCCTTACAGCCTCCTTCATCTCCTTCTAGCCTTTGATGCCTGTGAGGTGCCAAGCTGAACTAGGCAGAGCAGGCATCATCAATAAGAAAACAAAAGATGTTATGTGATCAATACACATTGGATGTGGATGCAATTGTGTTCTAATGTGTACATTTACTTCTTTTTGTATGTGAATACATGGGTATTTCTGAGAATAACAGAATAATAACAGAATAATAGAGTTGAAAGGGACTTTGTAGGTCTTCTAATCCAACCCCCTGCTCAAGCAGGAGATCGTATACCCGTGATGACGAACCTATGGTGTTCTGTCCCCGTCTCCCACACGCACAAACACCCACCCCAAAGGGTTAAATAATTGTTCCAAAACAGTCAAAGGTTCGTTATCAAAACTTGGCAGCAACTCAGCAGCTGTCTGCCAAGAGCTTTTACTCCAAGAAGGAAGGGTTGTTCCTCCACCAGATAACACAAAAATACAGACAGTTTGAAGTAGTCCAGTAACAGAAACCCACAACAGATGAGGCGTTGTTTGTCCAGAATTGCAAGTGACTCGCCAGAGTTTTTGCTTTGTCTGTCACAGAGCTGGAATGGCCATCACCCTCCCTTATATAGCCTGTGGGGTGTGGTCCAGTGACTCAGCTCAATCTCTGGCATGCCTCCTCATCTGCTGTGACCGTTTAGCACACCAGCGCTGGCATGGATCCAGCCACAACTTGTCTCCCTCATCACTCTTCGACAGATCGGAGACACCTGGCTCTTGGCCAATCTCCTCTCCTTTGGCCGACACCTGAGGAATTGCCAGAGAGGAGGGGCCAGGAGAGGGAGGCCTGGCTGGCTCCTCTCCTTCATGTTCAGAGCCTTCTTCCTCCGATACAATGGGCTCGGGGGTCGGAGCCACAACATATGGCACACGTGCCACAGGTGGCACACAGAGCCCTCTCTGCGGGCATGCCGGACGTCACCCCAGCCCAGCTCCACCATGCATACACACGTGCCTCCCACCAGCCAGCTGGTCTTCGGGTCTCTGTCACACATGCATGGGGTGGGGCACATGCACGGGGGTGCAGGTTGGTGCAGGAAGCTTTCCAAGACCAAAACAGGGCACGGGAGCCTTGTGTGGCATCCCCGCACCCATTTTCCCTTCCAGGTTGGTTCAGGAGGCTCTCCAGGCCCAAAACTGGAGCCTCGCGCAGCCCCCCTGAACTCCATTTTGGCTTCTAGGTTGGTGCAGGAGGCTTGCCAGGCCCAAAATAGGGCACAGGGGGGGCCTCCCACGGCACCCCTGTGCCCTGTTTTGACTTCCAATTTG
The DNA here is from genome assembly GCA_012654045.1 of Ptyas mucosa. NCBI lineage: Eukaryota > Metazoa > Chordata > Lepidosauria > Squamata > Colubridae > Ptyas > Ptyas mucosa. The sequence goes on from WNWU01013452.1 coordinate 2,231,802, forward strand.
GTGCAGGAGGCTTTCCAGGCCAAAAACGGGGTGTGGGAGGGCACACTAGGAGGTACTCGCATTGCATTTTGGGGGATTTGGGCACGCACTCGGCACCAAAAGGTTAACCATCACTCTCCTGTACCATTCCAGACAACTGGCTGTCCAGTGTCTTTTTAAAAGCCTCCAGTGATGGAGCACCCACAACTTCTGAAGGCAGCTTTCCACTGGTTAATTGTTCTGACCATTAGAAAATTACTGCTTAGTTCTAGATTGATTAATTTCCATTCATTGTTTCATGTCTTGTCCTTCTGGTGCTTTGGAAAATAGGTTGACTCCTTTTTCTTTGTGGCAACCCCTCAAATACTGGAACACTGCTATGATTTTCCTAATTTAATGCTAAATTGTAAAAACTTCATTCACAAATTTTCCTATTGTTCAAGTGCTATATAATAGCCACAATTCTTGTAAAGCCTGTATAATGCTAAATCAACTTTAAATCTTTCTTAGAGAATCCCAGCAAAAGAAAAATAAATTCAAAAATTAAATCAACAATTCTAGCAATTTCTAACAAGAATGTAACAATTCCACAGCCTTTGGGCTGAAACTGCTAAACCAGGGGTGTCAATTTCGCATCTTCACAGCGGTGATGTATCGTGACTTTTTCCCCCTTCACTAAACCGGGTATGTGTGTGATGCAGTGTGTGATGCATCCAGCCAGCGGGCCACAAGTTTGACAGCCCTGTGCTAAACTGACCTTTTAATAAAGGATACCCAAGCCATTTTGACATCCTATGCTTTCAACAATTATTTAAAGAAAAGCACATATAATTAATTTGCTATTATACTATTTTTTAAATTATAATCCAATTGCTTTTATTTTAATACAATGGGGAGGGAATTTCATTTCTTTGTTTTTTAAAGATGAACTTTCCAAGTAATTTTTGAACAACAAAGACAATTACATGTTTAATATTTATATACTGTACATTTTCAAATTTTCTTCATTGTATTTCAAATCTTTCTTTGGTGGTTCTTTAAATAACTTACAAAAGCAGGAGGTAGTTTGCTAATTGAAAGATAAATATAGTTAAATAAGACAATAGTTTGCAAATGTTAAATTTATTCTTCAATATACTTCATAATTTGCTGCAAGGTCTAAATACATTTTGCACCATCTGTCTCAATCTGTTATCAGATCTCTCCCACCACTTTCTAAATTTCATAGTATGAAAAATATTCAAGGACAGGTGGAATGAGATGCCAGCATTACCAGCCATATGGTTTGGCAAAACAGAAGTGTACAAGACAAGATTTTTGAGGAACCACCCCCACCCCTCAGCAACTTTTCCTTGATGATGGAAAACTTTCTGGTCTAAACATTACAAGATCTAAAATTGAAAGTATACCCTATTTCATAAAATATGAGGCAAAAGGAAACAGCCATATTGCTAAAGCACAGTTTCCTGAATTATTTCTATAGATAAGTACTGTTTTAGGTTTTGTTTGTTTTAAGTACTGTGCAAAAGCACTTTGGATTATGTGCTATCACACTGGTGTCAACACTTAGTGACCACATAGATTATTTTCTATGATGACCTGTCCCTAACCTGGTCTTTCAAGTCTCCCAACAATATAGTCATTGCCATTATAATTGAGCCAATCCATTTCTTCTTCCTCTCTTTCCTTCCAGCTTTCCCATCATTAAAGCCTTCTCCTGAGTCTTCAAAGTAGGATAATTTGAAACTGGTCATTTATGCTTTGTGTGAGAACTCTACATTGATTGGTTCTATGATTTATTTGTTCATTTTTTATTATTTCATTTGTTTATCATTCATTCATATCCCTTCTCTTTCTGCCTTGTTTCTTCAACTAAAGAAGTGTTACAGAGAAAATCATTTCCTACATCATACTGATTTTTGATATAGCATCAAAATGAAGCTGACGCTGAGTGCAATGACTGTGGAGTGCAGTAATGTCCTGTGGAATTCAGCTTGTGTATCACTTTTTATATAGAAGAGAAGGGCAAGGAGAACAGCATCTATTCCTGTCAAGTAAACATCCAAATGTTACAAAGAGAATTGTGTGCATTTTAAAGACCAATTCTACACTGCAGCTTAAGTTCCAGACTGCTCCTCGCTATTGCTTAAACCAGCTTCAAAATTGTAATGGGTTAACAACTGGGTCAGGCATGTGCTTACTCTGGACTAGGATCCTTCGAAGTCCTGATCTTCTCTCTTCATATTCTTCATATCCATGCAGGCTCCTATATGAATTGAGCTACTAAGGCCTTTAGCCTAAATACCTTAGTAGCTGAATTCATTAGGAGCCTGGGATTGTTCCCTCTTCAGCTTTTTTTTTTAATTTTTCTAGATGCTTCTATCATGGATGCCTTCCCACTGAGCCATGGTGGTACAGTGGTTAGAGTGCAGTACTGCAGACTAATTCTGCCAACTGTCAGCAGTTCGATCCTAACTTGCTCAAAGTTGACTCAGCCTTCCATCCTTCCAAAGTTAGTAAAATTAGGACCCTGATTGTTGGGGGCAATATGTTAATCCTGTAAAATGCTTAGAGAGGGCTGTAAAGCACTATGAACCGGTATATAAATCTACTTGCTATTGCTATTACTATTCGAACCCAGGATCTCAACATCTTTTTTTTTACCATGGTAATCAGAACTGGATGTAACTAAGAGAAGTCTTAGCAGCATGGTGTAAAGTAGTACTGTCACTTATCATTGTTCTGATGCTATCTCTCTGTAGATCCAGCCTAGGACTGCATTGGGGTTTTTTGGCAGCTACAGTGCACTGCTAACTCATACTTAAGCAATGGTCCACTAGAACATCTAGATCCCTCTCATAGTTATAACTGTTGAGTCAAGTACCTGTGCATTTGGTTTTTTTCCTGCCAAACTGCAGATCTTATTTTTCTCACCATTGAACTGCTCAAATCTGTCAAGATCTTTCTGGATCTTGAACCTATCTTTTAAAGTATTGGCTATCCCCTGAACATGGTGTTGTCTGCAAATTTGATGAAATCCTCTTCTATTTCCTCATCTAAATCATTTATGAAGTTGCCAGCCAAGACCGAACTTTGAGGTACCTCACTACATGCTTCCCTCCAATGGTGAAATTCTACTGGTTCCAGAAGCTGTCAGAACCCGCTGGATTTCACTCCTGCTTCCCTCCCTGTAGATGTAATTTCATTGAGGATTACATACTGAGTGGGGGGGGGGGGGGGGTCAACCAATTGTGAATCCATCTGGTGGTGATACTGTCTATTTACCAAGAAAGAGATTGTTGTCTGTTGACTGTTAATCAAATGCCTTGCTGAAGTGCAAGTATATTATATCCACAGTATTTCACTGATCCATTAAACTTAGTTATTTTATCAAAAAAAGACAATAAGGTTTGTCTGGCATGATCTGTTTTGAACAAACCCATGCTTCTAATAATCACCTTGTTTGCTTCCAGGTGCTCACAAATTATCTTTGCTCGATTATCTTTTCCAGGACTTTCCCAGGTATTGATATCAGCTTATAATTTCCTGAATCCATTTTTCCCTCTTTTTGTAGACTGGAACCACATCAGTTATTTTCTAATATACTAGTATTTCACTTGTGCTACCTGAGCTTTCAAAAATTATATTCAGTGATTGCTAAATTACATCTGCCAACCCATTTAAAACCCAGGGTTGTAAACCATCTGGCCCAGGTGATTTGTACTTATCCAGGACATATAAGTGTTCTCTTACTAATCCCTTGCTTATTTTGACATGTATACTTGTTCTGTCTCCCTCAGTGCTGCTTTTGATAGGTTGGACTGTTTCTTCCTTTTGTGTAAAAACAGATGCAAAGAAGTAATTAAGCAGTTCTGTTTTCTCCCTGCTGCCTATCGCCTTCTTGGCATTTGCTCCCATTAGTGTATCTATCTTTCCCTTTACTTCTTGTCTCTTACATATTGAAAGAAAGTTGATGGAATATCATTATCATCATTATTGTTGTTGTTGTAGTTATTATTGTTATTATTATTAACTTTATTCATTAAACATGAAACTCAGTCAACTGAACATTTAAAAATGCATCACAAATACCATTGATTGGTGCTAATGCTTGATACAGGTTGCTGCCAACGTCCTAGGTATCAGCCAAGTACCTTCTTAAGATGTACGAAGTATGATGGTGATGATAATGATGTTGACGATTTACTTTATTCATTAAACATGAAACTCAGTCAACCGAACATTCAAAAATGCATCACAAATACCATTTGTGTATTTGTCTTTATTGTGTATTATCTTGGTATTTAAGATAAGATGTATGATGTTCCAAGTAGCGTAGTTTTTTGCAGTTCCTCTGGTGTTATTGCAGGAAGCTGCAATTTGTTGATGTATCATTATCATTATCATTATCATTATTATTAATATTAATATTATCTCTTTTATTCATTAAATATGAAACTCAGTCAACTGAACTTTTAAAAATGTGTCACAAATACGATTGACTGGCGCTAATGGTTGATACAGGTTGCTGCCAGCAGCCTAGGTATCAACCAAGTATCTTCTTAACATATATGATGTTCCAAGTAGCACAGTTTTTGCAGTTCCGCTGGGGTTATTGCAGGAGGCTGCAATTTCTTAATGGGTTCTATAAAATTCTTGGACATGGCACCAAATGCCCTGATCCAATGGGTATCACTGTTAATGTTTCATCCATAGCTGTGTAGTTTCGAAGGCCAGGTTGCGATATTTCATGATTTTTTCCAGTTCTTTTTCTTTGACTCTGGTGTCTCCTGGTACAACAATATCAATAAACTGTATGCTTCGGCCCTCAACAACCATGATACCTGCCGTGTTATGGTCCAAATCTCGATCCGTCTGTATTCAGAAGTCCCACAAGATCTTCACTGTCTCATTTCGATAACTTTTTCCACTTTGTGTTCTCATGACTTTTCGGATACAGGTATGTATTATCATCATCATCTTCTTCTTCTTCTTCTTCTTCTTCTTCATCATCATCATCATCATCATCGGTTGCTAGTTTTAGCTTATTCTGCCTTAGCTTTCCTGACTTTCTCCTTAAAAATTCAGACTGTTGTTGTTCTGCTTTAGTTGTCTGTCCCTTTTCCCCTTTTTTATATTTTACTTTTTTGTCCCTAAATTTGTCAGAGAGCTCTTTATGCAACTTTGCTGATTTGTCAGATGTCTTTCTCTGTGGTATTGTTTTTGCTTAAACCTTCTTTATTTCATTTTTTCATAATTTCCTAAGCATCTTGAACTGTTTTTCCTTTAATAATAAAACTGACCCCCTTTTTTTTCTCCCCATCAATGCTCTGGTGCAATCAAAGTTGCATCTCTCATTTCTTCTGTAGATCCATGGAAACTTTATAGCAATAAAGAACTAAAAGTTCAACTTTATAGAAACAACATAGCAAGATTCTGAAATGGCAATATAAAGATTAGCCAAGAAATGAAATGAAATGGAAATGATGCAGAATTGTGGGCAGGGAGTAGGAAAACAAGAAGGATATGTTTCACATAATCTGGGCAAAAACAAGGATGTTCACTAAGAGATGTAACAGTTGAATGGAGAATGGACTTACAGACAATGGCATCATCAAATCAGAGAAAAACTGTTTGAAACAGCTCCATCTTCAATGGTTTTCAAAATCTTTTAAAAGGGGGGGCACTTTAATCTCCATAGTATTAGCAAGGCAAGAGAAAAGCAGCCCTTCTCACTTCAAGCCCTCCCCACAATTTCCTGAAAAATGAGGAATTTGTCATAGTTCCTCCCAGTTTGATCTGATCAGTTGGGGCAGCAATTCAGGTCAAGAAACATTTCCTGATCCAAGCAAAAAATAAAAATTCTCAGCACTGGCTGGTTCAATCTGTGAAAAAAACCACTCTTCCTCCTTGCCCCAATGCCCCATTATACAATAACCACTGCTGTATAAGCTTCAGTTTGCACTGTGTGTTTATTGGATGAAGGTACATATTTTGTCAGTAAAAGACAAAACGCCCTTGCATTTACCTTGGAAATAAATTATCACTAACAATCATTACAGATAGTGTCCTGAGAAAACTCTGAAGATAAGCAAAATAGAAAATATTTTCCCTGTACAGAAGCAGTGTCTATATCAGTGATGGCTAACCTTTTTGCCGTCGCGTGCCAAAAGTGGGGGAGCGTGGGGGGTCACAGGTGCGAATGCCCACATCCATAATTCAATGCACCCTGCCCTCCCACACATGAGCACATGACCCCCACACACTTCCCCCTGATTTTGGCACGTGATGGCACAGTGGGCCCGGGAGGCCTGTTTTTCCACCTCCCCAGACTCCAGAGGCTTTCTAGGAGCCTGAGGAGGGCAAAAAGTCTTCCCCATCCCCCCCGAGACCTTCCGGAGGCTGGAAACAGCCAGTTTCCCTACTTCCGGTGGGACCGGAAGGCCTGAAAATCAGTTGGCTGGTGCACACTGGAGCTGAGCTAGGACAACACTCACGTGCCCACCAATATGGCTCCGCGTGCCACCTGTGGCACCCGTGCCATAGGTTCGCCATCACGGGTCTATATCATCTGTATATTTTCATTTCTCTATCAAGGAGCTGAACTGATTAACTTCAGCTGTTAGCAATAGTGTGTCCAAGAACAATATAATTTCTCGAGTCTAAAGCATTATGGCAGCATAGTAAAACAAAAGAGATTAGCAATATAGTAATTCCTTAGGAAATTAAAATTACAATAAATGTGTCTGAGGTGTATTGATAAACAATTCCATACAATGACTCCCACAGTGGGTCTTTCAAGGACATTTTCATCAGGGCAGATTAAAGGATGAGACTCACAAATGGAAAGGAAAAGAGAGCCTAACAAGAAGGCTAAAAAACTAAGCTGTGGACCATGAAGTCCCAGTTCAAAAGTTACCTCCACCTCTGGCTTTGCATTTTCCATGCAGCATTAATAGCATCCTGCTTTCCAGGTTTTGTAACATGCATTGAGATATGTAATGCAAATTTGCAGCATTGTATAAATATTAGATACTTTTATAATTAGAAAACAGATTAGAGCAAATGTATTCCATTTTCTCACAAAGTGTTTCAATAAATGGATATAACTACCTCTATGAAATTATTCTCTTTCATTTTCTGCCCCCAATGTCTCTCTCTCTCTCTCTCTCTCTCTCTCTCTCTCTCTCTCACACACACACACACACACACACATACAAATATTAATTCATTGTTAGATCTGATAAACAAACTACAGAATATTCATTAATAACACTCTAGTTTGCCTGGACCAACACTAGTTTCTCTCACAGGGTAAATTAGAATTTCCAAAAAGCTTTTACAAAGGAAGTAAATAAAAAATTTAGTGGATTGGCTTGCAATTATTATTTAGTGGATATCAGAGTGAAACTAAACAGCTAGTACATCTCTATTATGTCAGTTGTCTTTTTATTTTTCCTAGCTTGTACAAATTGAATGTTGAGAAGGAAAAGTATCTATTTCATGTTCTTTCAACTCGGTCTTTCTCTAACAAGAAAGGCTGTATCCTATATTCTTACTTAGATGTAACCAATATTAAATTGGTTTCTAGTAAGAAAAATAGTTCTCTGCTGTACATGAGGTAGAGGCTAGAAAGATTGCAAGAATTAAACAGTTCCAGATCTTTTGACCTTTTAACAGGCTTATCCAAAATAGCCATATTATAAGATCAAAGTATTCAGGGGAAGGTGAATTTTGACATTTAATGGGGGAGGGGGAGTTAAATTACGGTCTTAAAAACTATTCATCTTCTTAATTATAATATTCTATTTCAAACTGACATCATCTAGAAAGATGATAATCCAATTGCAGGTTTTCTTTATCTCACTCACTTTCTAATCTAGCTTTCAATAATTATTATGAAAGTACACATACTTTTTTTGCAGATGATGCTAAAATGTTGATTTATAGAATCCAATAATTTACACTTGAAGTTAAATAGATTGCACGATTCAACAAGGAATATGAAACTTTACATTTATTATCAAAGACCAAAGTAATTATTTTTGTCAGAGAAATGAAATGAACTTTTCCAAGATGTACATAAATGACTAGAGGAAGGTGCGCACCTTATTAGAATATTTACTAAAGTTGAGAAAATGGAAGGAGAAATTTTAATATATGCAAATACTGATAGAAAGTTAATGAGTTGTGAAAAATGAAAGTTTGTTAAATCCACCTAAATGGTTATATGTAAGTTGATACTTCTGGAGCTTCTACCTACTTTGTTATATGGAAGTTACAATTGTTATGACAAAAGATGTATAAATGAAATTGAATCCAGAGAGAACAAGCTATTTAAATGGTTTATGTAGTAAATCAGGAACTCATAGGTCAAGAATAAATGATTGCTGAATAAGTGTGGACTGAATATAAAAGTGACTGAGCAGTATGAAAGAAGTATGTCAAGTGGTTTGATCATGTAGAGAGAGTGAATAAAAACTAAATTCTCATATATTCATAAAATTCAAAAAAGAGTGAATGAGTTGAGAAGGCAAGATTGATAGTAGTGTTAAATAGACTTGATGTGATCCCCTAAAATAAAGAGGAAGGAGACTTAAATAATAAAAAGTGATGCATCAAGTAGTGTGTGAACATTGTGAAAGCAAGAATAATTTTCAAGGACAGAAAAATAGGTAGAGACATAGTGAATCAATCTTGTCTAAAGTAGATTTAGCTTCTCTTTTCTCATATCTTTAATTTGTTCACCTTATTATTTCTTTATCCCTCTCTGCCCTTTGAATATCACGGCTTATCCTGAAAAGGAATGGTATAATGGGTATGTATATATTTGTATTTGATTCTACCCCTAGTGTATAGATATGGCCAGGTAAATGGCTGAAATTTGAGCTTCTCTGCCATCGAAATGTCAAAAAGAGGAAATCCTAGCACCATCATTGTTGGTTGTTAAATGGGCAGCAAAGATGGTATTTTATTGCACACAAGTCCTTCATTTCAATCTTTTCAGCTTTTTTTGGCCTTTTTGTTCATTGTAATACCTCAGGCATTTGCAGTTTTAGCATTGGGCACTGTGGAAGTACCACATGAAGATTTCCATAAAAAGGCAGATATATATGCCGTACCCTATTATCCCCATACAGACATGCACATGCACACATGTGCACACAAAGAGTGGGATTGGAAGAGGGAGAGAAAGGGGGGGGGGGAGAGAGATCTTGAGGAAGATATAGGCAGAAATTTTCCTCTATAGCTCAGTACCTGGTAATTTTTATCCAGCACATAAGATTTACTTTAGTGCTGGTCTCCATGGATACAGCAAAGGACAGAGGTCATAGATTTGCAAAGTATTTCCTCAAGTAATTGCTCAATTTTCATAGCTCACTAGAAATCCTTGGTGAACAAGGCAGTTATGTCCCCTTGGGCTATTCATCATAGGTATTTTCCAACTCATTCATTTTAAAATGACCTGAGCAAGGACTTTGTAAATGAGAATCTATCATATTTCCTAAAAAATTGATAAGGAGAAAAGAAATGGGAAGATGACAGACAAATGCACACACACTGGCTTTTATGTCCACAAATTCTGCCACAAAGTCATTTGTATAAAAAAGGGGGAAATTGGGCTATGGGTCACCTCAGAAGTACTCTATAAATGGCAAACTGGGAAATTTGTAATTTCTGAAGTTGTTCCCAAAAGCAAATGAGAGGAAATGGAGAGAACGATAGCCATCTGGCCATCTTTCTTCAACAACTACGTATCTCTATTGTTTAATGAGATCTACATCTCTGATGTAGGCATTTGTAGTGTCTCACTACAAACCTACATTCTTTCAAGAGTGCAACTAAGTGGGCAAGAAAATCTAGCTCTTCTGTAATTATCAGAAACTAGCATTCCCCCCCCCACCTCACCTGGGTTTCTCTCTTACAGAAAATGCCTTATCAGCACATTGCTTTTTCATTGGAGAGACTGATTGATAGCCAGCTATGGCTTTCATCTTCCATCCTGTTGATAGTTCAGCAATAGCTACCCTTCTAAAGCACAGTTAGCAACTTATTGGGAAAGCAAATGGCTTAGATTGTAAGGTCTTTTAAATGACCAATTTCTGTTCTCCGTAATCTCCTATTCTTAAGAAAAAAAATAGCACCGGACATGGGGTTTTGTTAAAATAGGTATAGAAGGAACATTTTACAGATGCAGTGGACATGAAAAAATACTCAAAAGTATTAGAAAGATATCCATAGTACCATCCAAAGAATTTTAGAAACTAATTTGAAATTGAGCCATAATTTTTTTAATCAAGTATAATTCCAGAATACAATAACAAGAAACTCAATAATTTAGTGAGATGCATGCTGATGGCTGTGAGAATGTACTTTGCTCAAATAAAACATCAATCATATCTGATTGGGAATTTACACAAGGAGAATATCTACTAATGATAAAACTAATAAATATATCTACAACCAAAGTTTAACTAAATTTAAACAAATGGTTCCCATATGCACAATTCATCACACAGCAAAGCAAAACCAACCCTGTATGGTCTCTAAGGGGGGGGTCTAAATGCTTTTAAATACTGCAGAGTATAAAGAAAAGGGAAGTTAGAAATTAAATGGCTATCTACTTTATCCAACAGCTCCTTTTTGTCTTTGTATTTCTTCTAACATTATAGTATAACAGTATAAATAACATATACTGGAGACTTTAATATTAACTTTAAACTTTAAATGTTTAATTAATTTAGTCATCACAATGTTATCAATTTCTAATAGTGCAATGGAACAATTAACTTGGGGGGGGGGAGATAAACATATGGTAAACAATTGAAAGGGGCAAGTGATTTTATGATCCATGCTTGCTTTTTTCATTGTTCTCCAGGACTTCAAAACTTTTAATAAAGTTATAGATTTGATATGCATGAGATTGGACATTCAGTAGTTCAGTCTATTTATTTGATCATAAGCTTAGTTTATTTGATTTAAGACACTAAACCTAAATTGAGACTATGGCAAAGAAATTTCTCATTCACGATGTCCATTGGACATCAACATGCCCTAAACCTTTTTCTAAAATGCTCCAAGTTATCCTTACCTAATGGCAATTTCATGGCAATATTAATGTATCTTTCTTGACATGATTGTAATTTGCCACTGACTTTTTTTTTTTTTGATTATTCAGTCTATTCTGCAACGCTGATATTCCTTGTAGGTCTTTCATGTAAATGCGAAGCAGGCCAAATCATGTTTGGCTTCTGAGACAAAATTAGTCTTAACAATGTCAAAGTTTGGAATTTTGATTTAACTATGAATGGCTAGATGCTGACCTCTCTGATTTTCTGTTTGGCACCTGATATCTTTCTCAAATATTTATTTCCAAACAAAATAAAACAAAATTTGGTAAGCTTTAGAATTCAGGAAGTTCCATGATTTTGCCTGCAAAGAATCGTATCCTTATAATTTCGATTGGCAAAAGGAATTGTTTTATTTCATTTAATCCTATTGTCAGAAGAATAATTTGGGGTTCCAATTCGAGCCAGGTTTGTGCAAGAATAAATAAAAATGAGGTCCAGGCAGCAGTGAGGAAAGAATAAATATTTATACCAAAAACCAAACAGTTTGCCTTTAGGGGCAGCTGCCAAGAAATGGGGTAAAGTGCCATAGTTAAATAGGGGAGCTTTTCTCAATGTGGATGTGTCTACTTACTGATTCTAGAATGACACTTGAGGGCTGTCTCTCTCCCTCTCTCTCTCTCTCTCTCTCTCTCTCTCTCTCTCTCTCTCTCTCTCCCTCCCTCCCTCTCTCCCTCCCTCCCTCTCTCCCTCCCTCCCTCTCTCTCTCTCTCTCTGTGTATTCTTGTGAACATGTAGTTCCATTGGGAGACCTAATTTAATTAACTCTATTTGTGTTTGCAAACCTTATCCTTTGATATGTGGATTAGGTCTGGGTAACTTATTTGGGAATTTGGGGATGTTTGAATTTTTCCCCGTTCACTCTTTTTACTTGATTAACTGAGTTTCAGCTTGACTGTCAATTATCTAGTGGAGATGCTGATTCTCAGACCGTTGTGGATTCTGTTAATATTTTAAGGGAAGATGGAAACAGTATAAAGAATAAAATGTATTTGTATATAAAACTCACACTTTTAAATGAAATTTTAGTCTGTAATCCTGTAATTGAAGTTTGATGAACATTTTGAAGAAAAAGTGGTTAAGCTGGTTTGAGAGCTTAACAGCAATAGTTGAAACTATGGATTGATGGATTTTGATTATCATTAGTCAGAGCTATGTCAGAATAAACTGATATAACTGTTGTGTATCAAATAATCATATATCTTATTCAATAGGAAAGAACAGAATAAAAAAAAATACATGGCTCCAAACACTCAGCATTTTGGAAGACTTATGGTTCCAATGCTGTCCCAGCACTATGATGTTGTTCAAAAGCTGGGCTAGTACACAAATACAGCTTTGATAGTTTTATTGGAAAAACAAACATGAGAAAATCTATCTGAAGTCATTCTGTAAAAATATATTGAAAGAATGTGAGAACTTTTCTGTTTCCTCTTTGCTGGGCGTCTCCCTATTGAGAAGATACATCACTTCATCTAATCTTCACTTTATACATTCCTTTTCTCTCTTGCCAAGCAAATGTATTCACAGGAGAAATTAAATATATATATATATATATATATATGAAAATATAAGAATGCTCTCAAATTCAATATTTCAACAATTCCTCAGGGAATATTACAGGGAGAAATATGTTAGGTCAAATGTTTGTTTGTTTTTAAACCTGGTATCCTGTTTTTAATTTGAGAGATTTCTGAAGTTTTTAGTCACAGCTTTGAAGAGAATGAAGTTTAACAATATGACAAATATATCCATTTGCTGTTTTCAATTCCATTTTGTTGCCATTTATCTAGGAAGAAATTACCATTAAGGTACAATGTAGCATTGGATAAAATATTTGTCACTGATAGATCAATGAAAACAAGTGAGATCAGTGTAGCCTCTTGGTAGATATATATATACCAGCTTTAGGACAATCTAAGCCAGGACTGGGCAACTTTTTTTCTTTCAAGACCAGTATTTCTCAAGAGAGCGCTATTGGAGTAGGAATCAAGGAAGTAAAGAGACAAAGCAAGAGAAAACAAGAACATCTATTTTCTCTCATTCTTAGTTTTTTTCCCTTACTCTTGTTCATTCCTTTTCTCTTTTGACAGAAACAGTGGGCTACGGTTTGCTTTTATCAAAGGTCTGAAATGATCTGAACCTTTGAAAAAAGTCCGTATGAAATTACGTCAATGGCTGTAAGTTTCCTTCTAGATCATCTGGGGAAAAGAAAACTTACATTGCTCTGGGCCTTTAAACCTCTTTGCAAAGCCCAGAGTAAAAGAAAGCTAAGATAGTGATAAAGAAAGCAGTTTGGACTGTGGTAGCCAAGATATGGGTTAAACAATTTAATTATATTTCCTCAGAAAAAGAAAGTGGTAAGAAAAAGAATAAGATGCCTGCCATCAAGTCCTTAATACTGTTCTTCATTTTTTAGGATGACTATATCAAACCCTCTTGAATATATCAAAACCTCTCAGCTCTGAAGGCAATTAGAAAAACAAGCACTGTACTAGAAGAAATTCTGCTACATGGTCTCACATTCTTCCTGCATAGAAGGGATGAAAAGATTAGCAAGAATAAGCAAACCAGATTAGACAATCTTTGTTCACATAGCAAAGGCAACCACGGAAGCAGATAATCAAGGACTTTCAGTGAACATACCACTTCAATATTTGGGTCCACTGTCTTCCATAGCGTTGGAATATGAGGAAACCAAACAGTCCAGCAGGCCTGTCCAGTGGCAGTATATAACCTGCCAGTGGTGCTGTACATTGGACTGTATCAAGAAAACTGTACAACAATTCTACCTAATAAATTCCCTATCACAGAATCTCTGCATCACTGTTTTGTGATTCCATGTGATGAATTAATATAAATTATAAAAGGAAAGAAAGGGTTTGGTCCAAATAAGTACATTCCATTAAGTCAATCTGGTTATCCTGAATCTAACTTATTTTTTTTTATTGAAAAAGTTTTAAAAGTTTTACATACATTTTCTCCCCCCCTCCCCAACCACCTCCCCCGACTTCCCAGAGCAAGTACAAAATAAAATACAGCTTAAATTCTCTAAATTAAACTCCATTTCACACTTATTATAATCATGATCATTAAACAAATAGATAAAAGGAAAGCAAGTCTTTTCTCTCCTTATTCCATCTAATTCAACAAAATTATCTCCATTTATAATTACAGCAATTAAAACAATTAAGTATTATCTAATCAAACCTATCATTACTTAGTTTGGCTAATTGTTACTTAACAAATTATTAGGTCTATACAATTTAACAAAATATTTTATAACTTCTTTCATTTAAAACAAAACAACAACAACAACAACAACAACAACAAAAAGAAGAAGAAAAAAAAAGGAAACCCTCACTCAAAAAACCCCCGATTTAAAAAAAAATTACTATATAAACTCTTCCGTCCTTCACTTTTAAACCATCAAGGTCCAATTATAATTAAAACACTTAATAAGAAATAATATTAACAATAATTTTTTAATTAATAATCAAACCTCTTATATCAATACATATTAACAAATCAACTAAGAACATCATTTAAGAACTTTATCAATCCTTTAAATTCTTCATACTAGATTGAACCAATTGCTAATCTTCTTGTCTTCACATCTTCCAACAGCATATAAGATATCTTCATTTACGTCTACCCACCTAAATAAAAATTGCTTCTGTATATATAAAAAAAAAGCCCCCCGAGTGACTTTGTAATTGTAATTATATTTGAAATGATATCCATCAAATCCAGTCAAAAATTAGATTAATAAATTCGTCAGACATATTAGGGAAACCACCAGATCAACTGCAATTGCCCTAGGTCCATAGTCCTTTTGCCTTGTATTCATTACCATCGAGCAGGAAACTTCAATTTGCTATATTCAATAGAACTTCTGCGATTGCAATTAAGTCCAAATTTGTTGCAGTCCTTAATAAAATAATCCAAATCATTCAAGTCAGGGCATATTTCACAACCCAATACACCAGCATTGCTGTGATCTGTTTATTCTTCTCAAATATTCCAATACAGCTGTAGGTTGCCTCCTCATCGTCGCTCATCGCTTAGATAACTGGCATTAAACTGCTGTCTGTTTTTTTTTTCCCCAAAAAATTCAAAATCTTTAAACAGTTAAACAATACTTTTTAAGGACCATCATCTCATCAAGCAGGGTTATTTTCCATTTCTCCAGTCTTTTTTCTTTTCCTTTTTACAAACTTTCTTCTTAACTTTGATCCCTCTGCCTTTTTTAGCTCCAGTAAAATTTTGCAGTTTTGGGGATTGCATATTATAAAATTTTTGCAGAAATGTAGTTTCTTCTGGAAACAACTCTTTAAGTGCAGATTGAGTTTTATAAAAAAAAATTCGTAAAACCAAAATGCCATCAGCTTCCAACACTTCTTGCTCCTTATTTTGCACAACATTCATCTTTCTCTCCTCAGTAAAATCTGCTATAATCTGTTGTTGTTTTTTTGCATCTCCCAACTCTTCATTCAATCCCCCACTGCTAGATTGCAACTCAGTATTTCCATGTATTTCATTGTTTCCAGCTTGAGAAGCTTGAAAGATAGTATCAATTCTTTTCAATAAAGCAGAGGTAATTGAACTCAAAGCTTCCTCAAATTCAGACCATTGAGGGTTAAATAACCCTCCTTTACTTTCAAGAAGCCCAGCCATCATGCCCCCCTTCTTCCTTCCCTTTCAGAAGGACAGGAAAAAAAGGGGGAAGAGAAAAGAAAAAAAAAGTTTCAAGAAGAAAAAAAAGGGAATCCTTTACAATTTGTAATTTGTATTGCTGCTTCAATTATTATTATTCCTTTCTTATTACATCCACTTTTCAAAAAGGAGTTTTACGTTTCAAACAGGGGCTTGTCAATAATTACTTTTAGCTTTCACTTCTTCACGCCCCGTTAAAACTCAAACGCCATCTTGCTTTCACTTTCAGCTTAGGAAGAATCTTTTAAAGAAAGTAAATCTTTGGAGTTAAAAGGAAAAAAAATACTTGCTGTTTGATTCATACTGCTTGTGCTCCGCCAGCTTGATTCAAAAAATATCTGTTTAAAGTTGGTGCTGGAATGGTAACGACATCTAGCTCTGCAAAGCAGAGGCATCCAGGGTCCAGAGTACTGACAGGCTTAGCGGGGAGCTCTCATCTTCAAGCGCCAGATTATGAGTGAAATCCGGCACTTTCAGGGAGCTCTACCCCACCCGTCTACTCACTTTCCCCCCCTCATACCAGGGGGAAAGTTTTCAAACCGCAAGACATCCGATAGTCGCTGTTCTTGCGGTTCTACGGAGCCCTGGGCTGGCGCTTCAAAAAGAAGCGTCTGGCGATGTCGCAGTCCCACTGGAAATCTCCTGAATCTAACTTATTGAGACTTCTCTAACTTCCTAGGATGATGTGTTTTAAAATATACATTATACAGAAAGCAGCTCCAAACGACTGTATCCAGTAATCTGGAAATTCTCTGAGAAAAGTAGGAAACCTATTTGTGACTGTCATTGAGCAATTGAGAACTGCCAAATTCAAATGGTCCACTTTATAAGCCAATACACATATTAAATGGAGTGTTCAAGTTAAGTGAGGAATGCAGATTGATTTTTTAAAATTAATTTTTATTGAAGAGATTATGCATAGAATGCAGGTTGAAGGAAATCCTCAAGCATCCTTATTTTCTCTATGTACAGATCTGCATCGAGCAGTTAGAAAATACACGAGAACAAAAATGTAGAGTATTTTTTTTTTAATTTGATTTATATGCCGCCCTTCTCCGGAGACTCAGGGCGGCTTACAATGCGTTAAACAATAGCCTTCATACTTTTGTATATTTATACAAAGTCAGCTTATTGCCCCCACAAACTGGGTCCTCAATTTACCTACCTTAGAAAGGATGGAAGGCTGAGTCAACCTTGAGCCTTGGTGAGATTCGAACCTGCAATAATTGCAGGCAGCTGATGTTAATAACAGGGCTTTAGACCACTGTACTATCCAAGGAGAGTATCATTTAGGACACCCAAGTTCTAAAAAGCTTGCCATAACTCCTTGACCACTTTTCTGAGATAGTTCCTTAGATAGTTCTAAAATAATTTCTTGAGCCCAATTCAAATATTGACTTCTTTCCAGTACCCCATATCAACATTCAGAGCAGTTCCCATCTAGTGAAATGGGCAAAGCATTCTTGGAGTCTCTTCTGTAACAACTTGCCCAAACATTAGAACTATGCAGATTATCATCACAATACTCTGTTGTTAAGATTGGCTGAGAGAAATTGAGAGATTGCCATCCTGGGCAAATCTCAGAATTTAATATTCAAACAATAGCTGTTTTAAGAAAACTTCCTCATACCCTTTTAAATGTCTATTTAACAATATTTATGTGAGTGGACTCGTCTACCTCCCCCAGTCATCCTGCTTACTTTATTTCCCATTTTGACCTCTTTCACTAGTACCAAACTACAGCATTTATGAGATAAATAACTGGTTGATGTTCATTAGCATCCCATTTTGTGGAACTCTAATCCTCTCTAATGCTTATGCTTTCCTTATCACACATTGAAAAATACCAAGGATCACACCAGTGATGGGATTCTACTGGTTCTACCTGGTTCGGGCGAACTGGTAGTGGTGGCAATGGGAGGCTCTGCCCACCCAGCCGGATGTCATCACAGACACTCTGTGCATACACAGATGGCTCTGCGCATGTGCAGAGGTGGTGCGCACACTCACATTTGTGAACCGTTAGCGAAGGTAAGTGAATACCACTACTGGATCCCACCATTTATAATATTCTATCTTAATATGGGAAAACCAGAGTAGGAATGGGAAGAATGCCTTCCAAACAGTGTTGTTTCCTAACAACTACTCTGTAATTTTGCTGGCAAGATTTTCAGAATGATTTGCCATTACTTTCTTCCTAGAGCTGAGAGATTAGTCTAAAAAGTCACCCAGCTGGCTTTATGCCTAATGCAGTATTAGACCACACAGTCTTCCAGTTTCTTAGTTTGGTGCTGTCAAGATTGAATCACTTTGCTTCATTCAACCCCTATTGCTATTCAATTTGCCAATAAACTGGGAGGAGGGAAGGGGCGTTGGTCCTACCTGAGACATTCCTTCTTGTTGGGTGGAGACAGCAGCCAGCATGGGTTGTCCTAGCCCATTCAGATTGGAGGACTGAGTCTGTCATAGGTCTTAAATCCTGCCTATGTTGCCGGGCAGACCCAGCTTTGGCGAAGGACTAAAAGACAGACTCGGCGTGTGGGAGAAGGTGAAGAGGTAAGTAAAAAGGTAAGGTAAGGCAATAGCAAAAACACCAGACTGGAGAAGGAAGGGTCTGGCTGCTGTCTCCACCCAACGAGAAGGAGCGTCTCAGGTAGGACCAACGCCCCTTCTCCATTGTGGGTGGAGACAGCAGCCAGTATGGGACATACCCAAGTTCACTGTCCCAAAATCTGGGGGGGGGGGACCAGTCTGGCCCCTAGAACCCTCCCCTGACAGAACCCTCTGCAACACTCGACGACCAAATGTGGCCTCCGCCGAAGTGAACTTGTCCAGTTTGTAATGATGGATAAAAGGTGACGGAGAGGTCCAAGTAGCCGCCCTGCAGATCTCGAGTAAGGATGCCTGAGTAGCCCAAGCCGCTGAAGTCGTCGTGCTGCAAGTGGAATGAGCAGTCACATGAGGAGGCCTCGGCAAGGCATGAAGATCGTAAGCAGAAGAAATAGTTTGCCGGATTCAGAGACCGATAGTGGAGGACGACACTTTAGTCCCCAAGGAGGTTGGTAAGAAGGAGACAAACAAAGCTTCTGTCCGGCGGAGTGAAGCCGTCCATTTCAGATACACTCGAAGTGCCCGGCGAACATCCAGCATATGCCACTTCCGCTCCCGAGGATGAACGGGATGTGGGCAGAAATCAGGCAGGATAAGTTCCTGCAAGTGGTGGAAGGCCGTGTTGACTTTGGGTACAAAGGTTGGATCCAGCCGGAGAATGACCCGATCCGCATGGAACACACAAAGGTCCGAGTGAGTGGAGAGAGCCACGATTTCTGAGATCCGACGCGCCGAAGTTATAGCAACTAAAAAGGCAACTTTACATGATAGCAGACGTAGACTTGTGGACCTAAGAGGTTCGTACGGTGGGCCTGTGAGAGAGTTCAAGACCAGCAAAAGATCCCACGTAGGATATCGATGGAGCACGGGGGGGCATAAGTTCACAGCCCCACATAGAAACCATCGAATGAGAGGGTGCTGGGCCAAGGAGGTCAAAGCGCCACAGGTAAGGACCAATGAGATCGCTGCCACCTGATGTCGTAAGGTGTTCGGGGAAAGGCCCTTGGCCAAGCTGGCCTGGAGAAATACTAGAACTTGCACAATCGAAGCCTGAAGTGGAGAGACCCCGTGCAGTTCACACCATGTACAAAAGGACCGCCAAGTGGCTGAATAAATATGGTCCGTGGACGGCCGTCGAGAGGCTTGAATTGTACAGACCACGTCCAGCGGAATGTTAGCACCAGTCAGCACACACCACTCAACCGCCAAGCGGTCAGATTGAGCCAAGGGAGGTCTGGGTGTTGCAGCTCCCCTTGTGTTAGAACGTCCATTTCCTGGGGAAGGTGCCAAGAGGGGGCGACAGACAAGGAGAGAAGGTCCGCAAACCAGGGCCTCTGGGGCCAGTGAGGGGCCACAAGGATCACCTCCGCACGTTCCAACAACAGTTTCCAGATGATCTTGGTGAGGAGAGGAATTGGTGGAAACACATACAGGAGCCCCGCTGGGCACGGGGACCGAAGAGCGTCTATGGCTTCCGCTCATGGAGAGGGATAACGAGCAAAAAAGCGAGGGAGCTGTGCATTCACTGCAGTCGCGAATAGATCGACCTCCGGGAGACCGTAGAGATTTGTCAGGTCCCGGAAAATCCGGGGGTGAAGGCACCATTCCGCATGGTCTATCCACTGGCGACTCAACCAGTCTGCCTGGGTGTTTGCAGTCCCGGAGATGTGTTCCGCTCTGAGGGAAGCTAGGTGACGTTCTGCCCAGAGCCCCAACTTCATGGATATTGTCATCAGAGTCTTGGACTGCGTGCCCCCAAGATGGTTGATGTGCGCTTTCGCGGTCATATTGTCTGTGAGGACCAGGACGTGAGAGCCGGCCAGGAGGTGGCAGAATGAGCGAAGAGCCAGAAACACCGCCTGCAGTTCCAACCAGTTGATTGGTCTCCGGGCGTTGTTGGGAGTCTACAGGCCTTGGGCCATCTGCCCTTGGCAATGAGCCCCCCAACCTTGAAGACTGGCATCCGAGGTGACTACTATTCGCTGAGGCTCAAGGAAAAGGCAGCCTGCTGAAATCGCCGATGAACGCCACCAACGTAGAGACCTGCGAACATTTCGAGGTACCGGAAGCTGGACTGATGAGGTCCCTTTGCCTGCCTTCTGCAATGGCAAAAGAAACCATTGAAGCTTACGGGAGTGAAGCTGGGCCCAAGGGACAATAGAAATAGCGGAGATCATTTTCTCCAAAAGTTGAGATAACACAAAAGGAGAAGAAGTACGGGAGCCCTCAACCTTGGCCACTAGCGCCTTCAAACTGTCCTGTCGCTCCTGCGAGAGATACACCTTCCCAGCCACCGAATCTATTAAAGCCCCTAGGTGGACCAAACGCGTAGTGGGGGTAAGGTGACTCTTTTCCGTGTTAACGGAAAAGCCGTGGGATGCCAGCTCCTGGACAGTAGTAAATACATCAGCCACAGCTTGCTGAGCGGATGAAGACAAAATTAAAATGTCATCCAGATAACACTGGAGACAAATGGCCCGGGCTCGAAGGGAAGCGGCCAAAGCCACCAAAACCTTGGTAAAGGTGCGAGGGGCAGAGGAGAGGCCGAAGGGGAGAGCCCTATACTGGTAATGGGAGCCGCCATAATAAAAACGGAGAAATTTCCTATGGGAAGGAAGGATAGGGATGTGGAGATAGGCCTCCATAAGATCAATAGAAGAGAGGAGATCGCCCCTCCGAACACCATCAAGAATCGTCTTTAGAGACTGCATTTTAAATTTTCGGTAAACAACATACCGGTTTAGACGCTTAAGATCTAGAATAGGTCGCCAACCCCCCCCCCCCCCGATGACTTAGGAACCAGGAAAACTCGGGAATAGAATCCCATACCTCTCTCACCATCAGGGACTGATTGAATAGCTCTGAGGGAGAGAAGGTGGTGGACAGCCAAGTTCATCAGAGATCGTTTAGAAGGGGAACTTGAGCGCGGACAGCAGACAAAAGTCATCGGGAGAGAGGAGACAAACTCTATGGCCAAATCGGATCTCAAGGTGGCCAGGACCCACTGATCAGAAGTTGAACGTTCCCAATGGTGGACAAAGAGGGCCAATCTGCCACCAATGGGAGGGTCCGGGATGGAGCTAACGGCGGCGGCAGAAAGAACGACCTCCTCCCCCTCGAAAGGGCCGTTTAGACAAATAAGGCCTACTTCTGAACGACCTATCCTGAAGACCACAGAGTCTGGAGTGAAACGAACCCTGCTGCCTATGAGAGGAAAAGGAAGTGCTAGCACCATCCAACCCCCGTGCTTGGGAATGGGAAGGGTAAGGAGCAAATCTGGGTTCCCCTCTGCGATACACAGCCAGCAGGACCTTTCGTTTATCCCTCGTTTCAACGAGGAATGGTTCCAACGAGTCCCCAAACAATTTAGAACCCATAAAGGGAACCGATGCCAAGCGCCACTTATGGAGGGCATCGGCCTGCCAATGACGGAGCCATACTAAACGGCGGGCCACTACAGAAGACGCCAAGGACTTGGCCGCAAAACAGGCTGCATGAAGGGTAGAATCTGCAGAGAATTGTAGAGCAGCTATGATCTTATTTAAGTCCTGCTTCACTCGTACGTCTTCTGATGTTAAATTGTCCTGTAATTGACAGAGCCAGAGTAACGTGGTACGGTTAAAGAAAGAAGCAGTGGATGCAGATCGGATGGCCCAGGCCGCCCCCTGGAAGGCCCTTTGCAAGACGTGGTCAGAGCGGCGTTCATCCGGACGTAGTCCTTCGTCAGGATGGCCAGGGATTGAGGAGTTTGAGAGCAGGGCCACCACAGGAGCATCAATGGAAGGCACTTTGAGCAGCGTAGAAAGCTCAAGGGCCACATTAAAGTTATGACGGTCCGTAGCAGAGGGAGATGGAGCAGCCCCCGGAGCACCCCATTGCTTCTTGATCACCTCTAGAAATAGAGGGGGTGTGGGGACAATGTCCACCAGTTTAGATGGTTCTGCGAAGAGCAGATCCAATGCCCCAGATGGGCCCGGGGGAGACGACAGTGTCGGAGCGGGAGCGCCAAACCCCACCGTGTTCACTGCTTTGAACAGAAGTGATTTAAAAAGGGCCTGGGGAAAAAGGCCAGTGAAAGCGGGCTGGTCTGGTGGGAGTCCCTCATCTTCCGAGAGGTCGAAATCTTGAATATCCCTCTCTGGAGAAGACGAGGTCCGAGATGCCCCAGAAGAGACAGGAGACGCTGGAGCTTCCACAGCCCGGGCTTCCTCAGGACAGGAGACTGACCGAACAGATCGGACTCCTGATGATATTGATGCTGCCCTGCTTGATGGACGGAACTGTGCTGCCAGAGATTGCTGCACAGCCGCAGCAATAAATTGTTGAATCTGTTCTGGCGACACGAAGGCAGTAGGTGGAGTAATGGCGAACTCAGGTGCCGACAAAGGTGGAGGAGGAGGCGTTGGCTCAGAAGGGGATGACAACGCAGAGGAAGCTGCCCCTTCAGCAGGAGAGCCAACAGTCGACAGCTCAGGAGCAGCTGGAACTGATGAAGTGCCCCACAGGGCATCAGGCCGAATCACCACCGGACAATCCTTCAGCGACGCCTGGTCGGACTGAACCACAGCCGGAGACGGGTCAGTCGCATGGGCTGAAACGGTCCCTCCATCCTTGACCTCTGACTGGCCACTGGCTTTAGCGCAAATTTTTTGTAAAACCTTATCCCGGCAGCGCTCCGCTCGGGAGGAAACAGAGTGACTGGTCGACCTGTGATGAGGGTGCTCAGAAACGGCCTTGGATGGCGGGGCGGATGAATTACTCGAGGCCGAAACCGCCTCCCTTGTAGAGCTGGAGGCCCTCCGCCCATGCTTAGATTTATGCAAGCTCTTGGGCATGGCCAAATAGGAGTGCAGATGACAGTCACTATAGTAAAGGCCCTGTACAGTGGTATGGGCAAAAAAATGTCCCAAACAAGGGGGGGAAGCGCGAGAGCTCCACACTAGGGCCAGCCAGTAAAGCCAATAGGGAGAGATAATAGCCACTCAATCCCAATAAGAAGGTAAAAAACAGAAGGTGCTGGAGAGACAGGCAACCTCACAAATGTAATAGTATGGGAGCGCAGAGCTCCACTAAGGCCGACAGTCACAAGGAGGGCGTGGCGAAGAAACCAGCACTGTAAAATGGGAGCGCTAGACTCCGCAAACGGCTGCCAGCTCAAAGGCGCGAAAGTCCCAACTGCCAAACTCATGAAGGAGGTGGAGCCGAATCCACATTATAAAAGGGGAGTGCGAGACTCCACTAATGGCCACCGCTGGAATATAGCCAACACGAGCGAGAAGATAGCAGGGAGCGCGAAACTCCACTAGAAGTCAAGCCGCCGCAGCGCTCCAAAAATCAGCTGAGAGTCGGGTGGTGTCAATCAAGCCTCCCATGCCGCTCCGGCTCCAGAAAAGACAGCTGTAGGTCGGCCAGTAATTAACGCGGCCGCGGTGATCGGCAGCAACAATAACAGCCGACAAGCACCAACAGAGCAGCAACAGCTACGCCGGGGAGCACGAAGCTCCACAGTCCCCAAACAGAAATAAAATTGTAAGAGGCGGCAAGGCAGCCGCGCAGGGGAGCGCGAAGCTCTGCAGGCTCCAAACAGTAATAAAAGGTGCAAACGAAGGCAGAGAAGGGAGCCGGCAATAGAAAGCAAATAAATCTCGAGGGAAAGTTCCCTCAGAAAGCGGTTAGACCACTACTGAGGCAAAGTTCTTACTTGAAAGTCCAGAATCCGCAAGCAAAGTCCAATAACCAGAGCCAAGTCAAACCAGGAAATCCAATAGCAAAGGGATAAAGGGAAGAAGAGCCAAAGGCACAGAAAAAAGAGAAAAAATCTCCAAAAAACGCCAGAGAGACAGTCTCACACACCTGTCCAGACTGAAGGACTGAGTCAAAGCTGGGTCTGCCCGGCAACATAGGCGGGATTTAAGACCTATGACAGACTCAGTCCTCCAATCTGAATGGGCTAGGACAACTCATGCTGGCTGCTGTCTCCACCCACAATGGAGAAGGGTGGAATGGAATGCTGAGAAGTTGTGTAAAGATCATGAGAGCCTGGAAACCATCAAGATCACCACTGCAGGTGCTTGAGAAAAAGATGGACTGTTCTCATAACAAAAGGATGTCTCATAATTGGACAATGTGTTCACCAAAGGGTGGGGAGAAAGGGAAGCTATTGTTTAACTAGGAAAGCATTTGCATGGAAAAACCAGAGCTGTTTTTGACTCTTCGGTACCAAAATGGTGTATCCAATAAAGTTTTATTTTTTGGAATTCAAAACTCCTAAGAGTGTTTGCTTATTTTGGCTTCACTAGTCAGACAGTTGACATTAGAACAGCTCTCATTTGACCTAATGCAGTTTATCTGGACTCTGAGAGAGCTGTGACAAAATAATGTCCAGTAGGAGCAGAAAGTTGATGCCACAGTTGATGTCTGGATTGGTCCCTCCATGGGAGCCCCTGGCAGTAGCCCAGGCGAACTCCAGGATACAGACAGTGGTGACGAAATTCAAGATGAAGGTAGAGAAGACAGAGCAGCTGCTAGTGTGAGAGAAAGGAGCTATGGCTAGAATCCATTTGCCCTGACCCGAAGACCCAATGGCAGAGCAGAGTGGGTAAAGCAGCCAAAGTAGAATTCCACTTGAGCCTGGAGTTGCCATTGCCTGGAGTTGCCATGACACGAGGGAGCAAATGGAAGGCCAGGAGGGCTGCAGACTGGGAAGAGCTGATGGAGTGAAAATTCTTGATGGCATGCTGTACCCCTTCTGTGGAGCAGCTATATGAAAGATTTTTTGGAATGGAGATTGATGAAATTGTCAGTCCTGGGAGCAGGACTTGGGACCAGCCAAGCATTGGCAACCCTGTCCCCATCTCCACCCCAACTGGTGAGATGGAGATGTTAGTGCTCCACTCAGGAGCAGGGGAGTGGGTCTTCATTGCCCTGGTAGACTTGGGCTTCACCCACTGCTTGGTCAGTCTACAAACTATGAAAAAGATGGGAATGAGACTTAAGAAATTGAGGCAACCTAAGAAGTTGGAACAAGTTGATGGTTCACTCACAGGAGGGGTACCTGCCATGTACCTAACCAAGCCATGAAGAGACCATTTGATTTATAGTAGCCCCCAAAATGGGATATACTATGATATTGAGGTTGGGATGGCTGAAAAAGTGGAATCTAGTGGTTGATTGGAAAAACAATAAATGGCACTTGAGATGTAAAAAAATAAATAGCAAGTATGGAGAAAATGGAAGACCAGAAGATCAGGACAAGTTAGAATGAACAAACATAATCAATGAGGATATAAGCAGGGGTGGGTTCTACTTATCTTTACTACCAGTTTGCAGCGGGGCCATGCCCTTGCACTCGTATTGATCGCACATGTGTGCACTCTTCTGCGCATGCACAGAAGCACTTTGGTGACGTCGGGGTCAGTGGGCGGAGCCTCCTGCTGGTTTTACTATCGGTTCTATAGAACCAGTGAGAACCGGGGGCAACCCACCACTGGATATAACATGGGTTACACATCAAAATGGAAACCAGTTCTGAATGGCATTCTGTTTCTTAAGCTATCCAATGTATAAGGAAACATGAAATATTATCATTTACAAACAACAGAAAGGTAGATAAAATGGTTAAATGATGGCATATAGACTGGGAGGATGTTGACAAGCAGGAACAATGAGCAGAAACAGGCAAAATTAATTTCATCTGGGTAAATGTAAAGTCCTACATTCAGGTAACAAAAAATAGAGGTCATGATTGTAAGATGGGGAAGCATATTGAGCAGAATTGTTTAGACTTGTTCCATAAGACAAGAGAATAACTCTTGTTACAGTTATTTAAATAATCAGGGCTATTATAGAGATAGATGCCTATATTTGGCAGGATTTCGACTAGGTTAGATTATGTTTATAAATGTTATTCATCTATATTTGTTACAAGATGTAAGTATACTGTCATGCTATATATTTTATCTTATAATACTGATAGTTTATAAAATGTAAAAATCATTCTGGATACTAGCAGCCAGCTAGTACTGGATGCACTTTTGCAGAAATTGTTTGTGTAATCTCATGATTACACAATTCCTTTTGTTCCTATTGGTCCAAGAAAAATGCAACCTTGACAGACAAGGACAAACCTGCAGCAAATTATGTAATGTCTGCTTGTCACATTGCAGACTCAAATTTCAGACATATGTCTTGAACTGTAAGCAAAAATAAGATCCAATTAATAACTGTTGGGGGATAATCAAAATCCCAGTTAACTGCTGCTCATTGAATACAATAATCCAATCAAAGGTTTTCTAAAACTTCAATTTTGTAGTCAGAAAAGTTGCACTCAGTAATTTTTTCCTCCTTCTTAAGATATACAGGGAGTCCTCATTTAGCAATTGAGATCAGCAATTGTGTCAGTAACTGAAGTGGTAACAACTGTGCTGCTTATGATATTACTTAAGCCTTGTTTTACAGAACTGCAAAGGTTGAAAATGCAAGGATTGATCATGATGTTACTTCATAACTGTGAATGGTAACTGTACAAGGCAGTTCTAAATGATTATTATATGTATGTTGGATGGTTCCATAGTTTAAATGACTGGCAGATGAAGACAGATGCTGGGGAGGGCTAGGGATTTTTCCATCCTGAGGAAGATGTCAACTGGCAGACTCCTGGTAATGTAGAACACTCCATCAGCTATTTTCTCTCCTTTTATTTGGCTCCCCACAAAAAAATGAAGCACATATTCTTGGTCATTGTTCAAATCACAGTGTAAAAGACCAGAAAATCTCTTTTCTGGATAGGAATTATGGCAGTAAAAGTACATATTCAAAAGTTTTTAGCTGGGGTTGATTCCAAATACTTTTTTCTCTTCATTCTGATCATGAGTTTGAAATCAGTTTGTGATTCTGTTTAATTATTACCAATCATAATCCTTTGTCCAGTGGTGAAATCCAAATTTTTTTACTACCGGTTCTGTGGGCATGGCTTGGTGGGCATGGTGTGGCTTGGTGGGCGTGGTATGGCATGGTAGGCGTGGCTTGGTGGGTGTGGCAGATGAAGGATACTGCAAAATCTCCATTCTTTCCCCACTCTGGGGCCAGCCAGAGGTGATATTTGCCAGTTCTCCGAACTACTCAAAATTTCCACTACCGGTTGTCCAGAATCTGTCAAAACCTTCTGGATTTCACCCCTGCCTTTGTTATATGCTATCTCATTCTATTGGGGGAATTGTCCAATGACAAGTACTCTTTGCAGCTGCCTCATTAGCAGCAGTCATTGGACAATTCCCACAACAGTCACCCAATAGAATGAGATAGCATATCTGGACTAGAGGCAAGATCAGTGGAGGAAAAGGAGAAGAGAGGAAAGACACAGGTGAGTTCTATTATCCTATTGAAGAAGGAAATTCACTATCATTCATTGTGATGTAAATTTGTGCTTGCCCTCTTGTTCTCTCCTTAGATATATAATTCATGAATCAAGAACAGACCACTGAACATATTTCTCCCATAAGGCTGGTTTTGCCCATGGTGAGAACTGTCACATCAAAAATGAAAAATGCATAAATTCCAAGAAACAGTGTTGATATCTTGTCACTGAGTCTGCCAGCACATATTGTAGGCACAACAAATTGGATATTATCCATCTCTCTCAGTGTTTTGCTCATTAACTAAAAATAAAATAAAATCCTGGCGTGTCCTTTAAAAACAAATCAATCTGGAACAATGTTGTTATATGGCTGACTGGTTAAGCCCAGCAACAATTTTTTATTATGTGTATTTTTGCTGTAAAACAAGATTGAGAAACTGTAAGGCACGTAGATGTAGCTAGGAACTTCAACATTCATGAAAATCAAAGATTTCATGCATCCATTTTTGCCAAGAATTTGAAGCAGACTGACAAAAATAATCAAGTTTCATTCTCTCAAGTTTTCAACACATCAAGAGAATTGATGACTTCTAGTCAGATTCTGCCAAATAATTGGGTTTTGTTCAAAACTACCCATAAAGAACTAGTTTACTTATTGATTAGCTCTTGGGCCATATCAAAGTGCAGAGTTCCAGACACAAATTATTACTGAAGTCTGATAAAAACAATTTAAAATGGAATTGGATAAAATACAATTTAAAATGAAATTGGAATAAAATACAATAATTTAATATATAGATAAATAATATGATAAAATTATATTTCGGTGTCACTCTTACAATCTACCCCAATCAGTTCCACATATGCTGATTTCAACCGAACCATTTTCCTTAAGTACTGTGCTGTGTTAAATGTTTTTTCATATTCTGGTTGCACATAAGATAAGTTGTTTTGATATGGGGATCCCAATGGGTCACTCGTTTGGTATATAGACTAAGGTACCTGTCTCTCAACCTCTTATACAGGCAAGAATCAAATAGGATGTGATCCAGGTCTTCTATCTCTGCCACTTTGAAAATGCAGAAGTGTCCATTGTAGGGTAACAAAACCAGGTTTTGTTCAGCCAAACATAAATTATCAAAACAGTTGAAATTATGGATTAGAAATCCTAAATTTAAGAAAATCTAGTAAAAAGATTACTTTTTTCCCCTCAAATGTTCAAAAAAATTGATTTTATTTGTTAATCACAGCACAGTTAGATCATAAATAAAGCTTTGGGAATCAAATCAACAAGTTGCTGCATTGGTTATATATTCTTTATAATTACAGTTACAGATTTATGTTACCTTTCTAACATGATTCTGTCTGGCCAAATATAAAAAGATACATATCTGTAGCTTAATTAAGATGAATAAATTCATTTTGAAATCATCCTCGTTTTATTTTATTTATATAGTATATATACACAAAATGTTCAAGGGACTTAATACACAAATTCTCTATTCCTATTTATTTTCTTCTTTAAATATTTTATTCAGAAAGTTAAGAAAGATTTTTTTAAAAAATTATACAATAACGTAAAAAATGTGCATTAAAAAGGACAAAAGAGAAAAGCACACGTGCATATATTATTCCCTCCGTGGTTGAATATTGATAAATATATTGCAACAATGTTAGTTTTTTCCCCTTGTGAAACATGCCTATAATTTATAAAGTTCTACATCTATTTACAACCAACTTGTCCTGTTCTCTATCTACTATATTAAAAACAAAGTGGTTAACCAGTAAATCAACAGGAAAGGTAAACTTCAAAGCTCTCTGTTAACAATCTATGACTGTATTTAACTCATGGAAGAACTACAATAGCTTCTTATGTGCCACAAATCAACACAATCATTACTTCTGATCCATCCAGGATCAAATATCCTTGTTTGGTTCTTAATAATTTTTTCCCTTAAAATTTTAATTGGGAGCTTTGACCTTTCCAAGAATTTTATCTTGGGAAAGGTATCTTCCAGGATCCTAAACCTCTGCTATAAATATAGCTACTGGATTCATTGTTCAGAAAGTCTCACTGTAAAACAAAATACAGAATCTCGTCAGGTATTGTCTGGTTAGATATAATAAATCCATTTTCCAAAATCGATTCATCTTCCCAGGAAAGTCAATCCAAGTGTTTCCCACTTGGCTATAATAAGTCAGTTCATCACTCATCCAATCTGTCAATTCTAAGGTTATAAAATCCAGATCCCTTTCAGCTTTCTACAACAAGCTACCTGCTTTTCAGCCATACTGTTTCTTCTTCAGATGTCCCAACAATGACTTAGATTCCAATCCATCCAATTTTAAATCTGGCTTGGCTGCTGTCAGTTGCATCTCAGGGTCCTTCTGAAGATGATTTGAAATCCTGGTAATTTTATCAAGCTTTTTACAATATTTTCAATTTGAGCTTTTAAAATAAAAAGCATTTTTTTTCAGAAGGCTTCCCACAAGGCTTTATCTTTAAATTGGTGCATTGTTTGCATTTTTTATATATCCCAGACTCTCCTGTATCTGAGTTTACACAGTCAAACAAAACAATTCCTCTCAATGACAGAGAAGTTAAATGCACTGTAACAAAATGGCTGCAGAAAACATTGAAATAATATTTCTCACAATGAAGACATGAAGAAAAGAAAGAAAAGGGAAAGTTTTATCAAAAATTAAAAAAACCAAGACCTGTAGTGAAAATCCAACATAGATGTAAATCCAATGTAGTCAGTTTCACTACCCAGGAAATCACCATTGGCTTCCATAAGGAGAAAGTGAAAGTAATCACAGCCAGGAAAAAAATTATTCCACATTTAGTTGAATAAAAATATCATCCTGGGCATTGTAGAAGAAAATTTACATTTGTCTATAGTACCAAAAACTCAGGAAGAGTCTGATTGCACCTTTTAACAAATTTCATTAATATGCATTGTGAACTACAATACACTTTATTAAACAAATTTATTAAAATATCTTAGTTCAACAAAGCACTACTAGATCCTTTCTTCTGAAAAATCTCACCAGTAATATTGAAAGCAATATGACCTCTCTCAGCTAGGAAGATCCTGCCCATGTCCAGCTATTTGTGAATGCTACAAAACTGGTTTTTCCATTGATTGAGCATGGGACTTTTTATATTGTATATCTAATTTTATATTTACTAGGCCAGTTTCCCTCAATCCATATGGCCTCCATATGCTTGGAAACATGGTTGCTGCTGAGAATTCTTGGAATTGAACTCAACACGTTCAACAAAATGAAATATATGGACATTGTGTCATATCATAGAGATGGATTGCAGCTGAACTGAGGAATATACCCTGCTTTTAGCAGAACTTGGGAGGTGAGCCTGTGAGAGAAATCATTCCAGGAAATGATTTCTGTTGTTGCTGTGGTTTTACAAAATATATTGTTCTTCTTGAGCTCCCCCTTCACATATTGACCTCTTTGTATTTTGCATGTCCTTACAGATTTATTCATATCAAAGTGTTGAAGACAAATTAATTAGATGACAGTCTGACAATATTTAGTGATTTTACAACACCCATAAAGCTGACCTTGTTGTAATAACCTTTCTTTAGAGATGCAGCCTGGAATATATTGATTACCTGTACTCATAATACTGTCATGCCAAGAAATTTCCAAAATTGAACAAAATGTCAACTGCAGGGGGTGCATGGTGCGAAAATAGATGTTGCTGTCAGCTATGTTGTCTTGAATTAAGTTGCAGGTGATCTGATATCTTTGATTCTCATTACTTTTTCCTGCTACCCTCCCTTTCTGTTGCTGAACAAGGTCACTATTGGGGTTATTTGCTCCTGGGGATTTTTTTTATATAGAGCACAAACTAATCAATAAGCCGGAAAATGCCTGGAACCCTCTGAGCAACAAAATATATAATATTTCAACATTTCAAACTCCACCACCTACATTTTTAAAAAGGCAAAGGAAGACTGTTTAGAGGAGACGCATATTTTTAAAATGAAAATGGCTGCAAACTGTGTATGACAAGAAGAAAGCATCATGAATTTTCTCCTTTTATACATCATTACTGTTTGCTCACATGACCATTGCATATACTACATCTTCTCAAATTTGGATTAAATTATTTTTGGGATTGGCATTTCTGTGTTTTGTCTTAGTTTTCATCTCTGTCTGTTCATTTGCAGGTTTTTAATTCCTCCATTTCTTTATTCCATTTTTATTGTGTGTTTTTAGTCTTGTATATATCATTTTGACTCATTCTGATTAGGAGTTGGTTCTTATTATAATGGTTCATCACTCACTTAGCCAGATATTCAGGCTGGATTTCGATTTTTTGTCTGCCATTTAGGTCTTTCCCAAGGATATAGGATAGGTAGATGTTGATGGTGTTACAGATAACATTGCAGTCTGTAAGCCATTTCAAGCAAGGCTGCCTTTTGCAATTGACTGGTGGTGAATTTGTCAATGCCAATGGTGTTCAAATGGTGATCCAGTTTTGAGATTGCACCCAAGGCATTTATTACTATTAATACTATTTTTACTTGCTTTTGCCATCATGTCCTCCTACAGTCCTCCTCTTTGTTAGGCTACACATACCTAGTTCCCTTAACCATTCATATACTGTATGGTTTAGCCTCTAGACCAGTGATGGCTAACCTTTTTGTCCTTGTGTGCCGAAAGCACGTGTGTGCGCATGACAGCACACGTGTGTATGCCCACAAGAGCACACGTGCATGTGCCCACACCCATAATACAATGTGCACACACAAACCCCCCCCCTGTGCATGCACACGCCACACACACCCCGCATGCATTCCCCTCACCCCCATGCATGCGTCTGACACCCCCCCCTGCGTGTCCTATTTTGGGCCTCCTGGGATCAAAAGTGGGGCATGGAGTGAGGCCGCACGCACCTGTGCTCCCCCCCATGCATGTCTATGCTGTTACAGGTGTTATGTTTGCCTTGTATGCAGCTTTATTCCTCTCTAGCATTCATCTCCATTGTTCAGTGATGCAACTCCTGTCTCTCTAGGATTTACCTCTATCTGCTCCTGTGAGGCACTTTCTGTTCCTGTTGGATGTATATAGTTATATTCTCGATGGCTTGTACAGTGTTTTAACTGCATTTTGATTAAATAATAGTGATGCAGAGTCCCAAAAATTAGGTGGCTGGTGGGAAGCGCATGCTCAGAGCTCAGCTGGAGCAAGGGCTCATGTGCCTGCAGAGAGGCCTACGTGTGCCACCTGTGGCATGCGTGCCATAGGTTCACCATCACGGACCTATTCTATACCTGTACATTTTTCTTGCCTAAGCGCAGGACTTTTCTCATCACCAAACTGCATCTTGTTAGATAGGGCCTAATGCTCAAGTCTGTCAGATCCTTCTGAATTTTGGGATTATCTTCCAAAGTATTGGCAATACCACCAGCTTGGTATCATCTGCACATTTGATGATTTCCTTTTCTATCCCTCATCTGGATCATTGGTGAAGATTAGAGCACTGGGTGTAAAACATAACCTTGAGGTACCCCCACTGCATGCAGATATAGTTCCATTGAGGACTACATGCTGATTGCAGTTGGTCAGTCAACTGTGAATCCATCTGGTGGTAGTATGTCTATTTCATATTGTTATATCTTACCAAGAAGTAGGCATTTGACAAATGCCTACTGAAGTTCACATAAACTATATCCACATCGTTTTCCTGATCATAATTTAATCACTCTATCAAAAAAGAAAGGCAATAAAATTTGTTGCTCTAACAAAAAAAGGGGCAATAAGATTTGTCTGTCATAATCGTTTTTACCAAATCTGTGCTGTCTTTTAGTTATCTGTTTGTTCATTTCTGGGTGCTCAAAAACTCCGCTGCTTGATTATCTTTTCCAGGATTTTCCCAGGTATAGATATCAACCGGATTGGTTTATAGTTTCCTGGATCCACCTTTTTTCCCTTCTTGAAGATTGGAATCATATCATCAAATAAGAAGCTGGAGGAACATACAAAGATCCAGGTGTTGAGCGCACGTAACCCTCGACACCGGACAATGCTGTGGACTCCTTTGTGGCATGGGGGCTAGCATGGGGGCTAGCGTGGGGGCTGGCATGGGAGGTTGAAAGGAGGGTGATAGTGGCACCGGTGCTGGTGGATGGACTAGACTGCGGATAGGCATTGACTCACTAGCGGTGCATAGAGGGTCGGGTGCAGGATACACTGACAGCTGCTGTCGGAGGGATCGGAGCCGCTGGAGAAGGCTGACATCATTTCCCTGCAACGGCGATGATCGGTGGCAGATATAAACCGCTCGCCAGCTGACAAGGATTATGGAGCCGTGCCCAATGCTGGAAGGAGAAGCGACCCTTTAAAAGGAAGCCAGGTGGGGTTTGGCCCCAGCGCTGACTTTGTTTTGCCTTTGGCAAACCGGTGCTGTCATGTAGCAGGAATAAACCTTGATTGATTCACAGCATAGCGGTCTTTGTGTTTTCTCTGGGTCCCAGCACTGACAGCCTAGCGGTGTTAGCTGAGAGAAAGTCAGCACTGGCTTCCCCTCTGGCAGTATTCTCATTTTACCAACAATACAGCAGCACGGAGGAGGATGGCGGAGGGGGTTTCAGATGGCGCACAAGCAGCGGAGACAGCAGTGGTGGAGGGAGAGGCGGACAAGGAGGAGGTGGATACGCCAGCTGACACTGTTCTCCCAGTAGTATGCCCCAAACAACGGGAGGTATGGAAAAAGGCAGGAGTTGGCAAGCTTGAGACCCACGGAGGGGGGTCCTCCCAGGCAGGCGCAGTACACTGGTGGCATAGCTCCGCATTGACGGGGAGAATGGGTTCGCGGGCACAAACACCTCCCCATGCAGGTGCCCAGTTTCAGGGCTGGAGAGAAAGGCAATGGGCCAAAGACGATGATGGGGACTGGAGTTATTCAACCAGGGCCGGAACAACAACTATGGACATCTTGCGGGAATGATTTGGAGAGGCAAGTTTCCGGGACGTGCCTCCTGGCAACCATGGGCACCCAGTGTTGATTCTTCAAGTACCTGGCAGGGGCTAACAGAGAGTGGTTTAGATAGCAAGCTCCGGTTAGCGAGCCCTAAGTTTAAGCCAGACATGGGCCAGGGCCAGTCACGGGGGGATGAGTACCAGGTTCCTGGAGGACCCACCCAGCCACAAGGGGATGTCATGCGTGAGTCAGGGCGGCCTCTATCGCGGCCAAGAGAGAGAGGGAGTTGGGTCCTGGGAACAGGAGACTGCAGAATGATAGTGGGACCGATGACAGGCCAACAACAACTCGGCATACAGACCCCCTACCTATGTGGGGACCAGGGTTGCCTCCACCACTGTGGGGTACACAGGCACCCGGGGCCTTCCACCTGTGCAAGCCACATTTGATGGAGCATCGGAAAAGGTGGCTCTTTTCCTAAGCCAAGTAATCATTCATATGGATCTTTATGGCCAGTTATATCCCTCTCAGTGGTCCATGGTTGTTGCAGTGACAGCAGTCCTCACAGGCGAGGCAGCGAATTGGGTTGCTGATTTGCACAGTGACCATGCCCGGGAGTTGACTGATCTTGGTCTTGTCCTGGAAGTGTTGTATGCTCATTTCGAGGATGAAACCTGAACCCAAATAACGGAAGGAGAGCTAGTGGCTTTGAAATAATGGGGCCGGCCAGCCAAGGATTATGTAAAGGAATTCAGAACGCTAGCTGGCAGACTACGGTCATGGCCAGAGAGATTTCTCATACATCAATTCCACATGGGCCTTGACAGAGAACTGAGATAGGCATGTGTGTACCGGGGCTTAGCATCCCGGCTGGCGGAGCGGTGTAAAGCCGCGATGGAGCTGGACATCAGCTTACGTGAATTCCGGACGCGAACCACCACCCTGAACCTATAGAGCCTGTGTCCTGAGCACACTCTTGTACTGCAGTGAGTATTGGATCCTTTATGCACAGCAGGAGAGAAAGTTAAACACCTTTCATATGCACTGTTTCCAATGTATTCTTGGCATTACCTGGCATGACAAAATTCCAAATAGTGCAGTCTTGGAATATGCTGGAATTTCTTGCATGTATACACTATTGAAACAGCGACATCTACACTGGCTTGGGCATGTCGTGAGAATGGCTAATAGTCAGATTTCAAAACATCTCCTGTATGGAGAATTAGTGCAGGGAAAGCACCTTAGAGGGAGACCGCAGCTGCAATATAAGGATATTTGCAAGAGGGATCTAAAGGCCTTGAGAATGGACATTACCGACTGGGAAATCTTTTTTTTTTTGAAAAGTTTTTTTATTTATTTTTAAAACATAAAACAACATCTTTTTGGAGCAAGAGTTTGGCCCGGTATAACATAGATATAAATTCCCAATTTCATTGATTAACATCTTAAAACATACAAAGAATAACAGAATGGCAAAAAAAAAAATACAAAACAAGACAAAACAAAACCCAAATCTAGACCCAATTTATCCCATCCAATCTAACATCTTATTCTAACATTTAAGTGTTTATTATGTAGTCACCTTAACTCTTAAACTTCAAATCCAGACAGCACTTTATAGTATTCATTTATCATTTTAAACAATCAATATTTCATATATTTTCTGTACTTAAAGACCCACATCAAATCAATATTTCTTTTAGAACACATCTAATAACCAATATAAAATATTTCATTCCTCTCTGAAAAACATTTTAAAATCAATATCCATTCTTCAAAAATATCTCCTTCACTCCTCCTAGGTTTATTTTTAGCTGGATTGCAGCTTAATTAGCTGGTTTCCAGGGATGCTTTCCTCCACTCCTATCCTTATTTATTGGCTGGATCACAGTAGGATTTAACTGCTTCCAACATTTTCTCCTTCACTCCTCCTATTTTTATTTTTAGCTGGATAACAGCTTTTCAGCTGTTTTCCAGGGATGCTTCCCTCCACTCCTAACTTATATTTCACTGGTTCACAGTTTAGCTTTAACTGCTCCCCAGTATGTCTCCTCCTCTCCTCCTAGGTTTATTTTTGCTGGATCACAGCATAATAAGCTGTTTTCCAGGGATGCTTTCCTCTACTCCTTACCTTATATTTAACTGCTTCGCAGTTTGGCTCTAACTGCTCTCCAGTATTGCCTCCTCCACTCCTCCAGTTTATTTTTAGCTGGTTCACAGCCTTGTCAGCTGCCCTCCAGGGATGCTTTCCTCCACTCCTAACCTTATATTTAACCAATTCACAATTTAATTTTAATCATCTAATTCCCCAAATTGTACTTCTTTAACAAATTAAGATGATAATACATTTTGAAATATATCTCCTTTTCTACTCTCTCTTGGCCAATTCACCATAGTTATAGAATCTGTAAACAAATCTTATTGTTATTCAAAAATTCATACCCATTCTCTTATTTGCTATAAAAAAACAACATTTTAAAACAACTTTCAAATCTATTTTCTATAACCATTAAAATACTTATTAATATTTTTAGAGAATTCTTTCGAAGTATTCACATTTTTTCTATTAATCACATTTCTTGCTTTAAAAATGAGCGTGTATAAATAATTCTTAACAATATTCAATACTTCATTCACATTTTCTTATTTTCTATAAAACACAATATTTTAACCACTTTAAAGAAACAGTTTTCTATAATTATTAACTCTATCAGTAATTCTTATTAATAATCAAAAATTCATTCATAATTTTTATATTTCTTATATCTTTCAACATTTTAAACCACGCTTATTAAAAAAATTATTATTTTCTTTTTAAGAGAAATTTCTTTCAAAGTATCCACATTTTTTCTGTAGTAGTATTCCTCGCTTTGGTAAATTTAAAAAAGAAAAAAAAGAAGAGAGAAAGAAATAGAGGTATGACAAAGAATATCAAAGGAAAAGACTCAAAAGGAAAAAAGGGGGAAAGGAAAAGCAAAAAGAAAGGAATGAGATAGGGAAATAATATAAAGCAAAAAAGAAAAAAGTAGAAAGGAAAGCAAGAGAGAAACTCTCTTCCTTACATTGTTTAAGAATCAAATTACATAGAAAACATTTACATCCATTTTAATCAAACTATGGTGTTTTTCTCATTCTGTCCAAACTCTTTCTTCTTTTTTTCTTTTCCTCCTTTTCCCAGTTCTAATATCCATAAAGTTATAAAGACTAACAAATTTAGTTCTTTTGTATTCCAGATATGGTCTCATCATGTCCTCTTCTAGGGGTACGCCCTTCTTCTTCATTATAGCACCGTTAATCAGCATTTTTAACTGTTCCAAATAGCTTCTTCCCAACTATCCATAATTAGTTCAAAAACAAGTTTGGGTACATCCAAAATCAAACCTCTTTAGTTTTTCCTCAATATTCTCCAGTTCAAGAAATAAGAGACAAAGTTTCTTCTTCTAGCAGCAAGGAATTCACAATTTGCAATTTCCACTTTCACTTCTGTTAACACGCGTCCATCTTAAACTTCCTCCGCTTATTATCCTCGCAGCTTTTTTTTAAAAGAGACATTCCATTTCCTCTTCTCCTTCTTTCTCTTTACAACTAATCCATTCTCCTTAATAACCAAAAATCCATCTAAAAAAACATTTAATTCCAAAGACAAATAATAATATTATCGTCCATTAAAGGGTCTTCTCTTCTCCTTGTTAATTATTTTGGATCTTTCGCCCAAATAGTTCTTAGCCACTGTTAGGGCCAGGGCATTATTAGTTCCAAATATATGAAGGCTGTTCCTGCCTGGGCTGATCTTCCTCACCTGGCATTCAAACAACTTGCTCCAGCGTCTCCTCCTGCACTTTGCTTGTCCCGGCTGCTGCGGCTTTGGGGCAGACGCCATGGCTGCCTCTCCCACCGCCACCAGCATAGAGGGTTATCCTCCGGCCTCGAGGAACCTGCTCATTCCTCTTGGCCAGCCAAGGAGGTCCCCTTTGTCCCCCTGTCCCTACAGGGCAAGGGAGGTCTGCAGACCTACCGGCAGGGGCTTAACAGATGGGATTTTTCAGGGCTCCGAAGAGCCCCGCTATTCCGCGTCCGAGCACCACGGCGCCAACCAGAAATTGGAAATCTTGACCTCTGATCATTCAGCTTGGAGGCTAAAGATGCAGCATGGCCTTCTCCAATTCAAAGAGACACTTGTTTGGCAGGCTGCGGCAAAGAGGCAGTCCCGGAACCAGCGAAATCTGGGAGCTGGGCAGGGGACAGAATATATCTGCCTTCAGTGTGGAAGGGATTGCCACTCTAGAATTGGCCTATTTAGTCACACCAGGTTCTGTTTTAGGACCTCTTTCCAGAGCATGATACCGTAGTCTTTTGAGACTGAAGGTTGCCAATACAGAAAAGATTTATTATACATTCTTTCCAAGTTATTTGCCTTTACAGATGTGAAACCAGTGTGATATTCTGTGGATGTTTGGAGTGACTCATATTGTCAAAAATCTAAATGTATTAAGATAATGTTAATTCTATTATAGTCTCTGAATGGAAAAATCAGAAGCAGACTTGAATTTTCTATAATAATTACAATTTCATTTCCAATTAAATGATAGAAGAAAGAAGTGAATATTCATACTTTTGTGGTCTAGAAGATTACTTTTTTCAGCATTCATCCTGCTGCTGCATTATAAACAGTGCACAATTCCTTTCAAAAAGTTGTGACAAAAAGAAGCCACCACTAGTGTACTAAATCTTGTCAACTACTTGAGCAATAACTCTCACTAAGGGGAAGCATTGGCTTCCTAGTATGGCCAATTAATGCCGTAGTTGGTAATAGCATGTGGATGGAGCACAACAAATTTCCACACACATATCATTAGATACAGTAAATGGCAGCAACCATGGGAAAGAAACTATAAGTTAACAATGGCAACAGCATACTGTAACTGGGTGGGCTTGGCCACCCAATTTTTTTTTTTTTTTTTTAAAAGCATTTTTTTCTACAACCTTAAGAGGTTGCAGAAAAAAATGCTTTTAGAAGCCTCTGACGATCAGGCAATTCAGCTGGGATCTCAAGAGGCTTTTAAAGGCATTTTTTTTTCTACAACCTCTTCGGCCAAAGAGGTTGCAGAAAAAAATCCTTTTAGAAGCCTCTGACAATCGAGCAACTCAGCTGGATCGTTAGAGACTTTTAAAGCGGTTTTTTTTCCTACAACCTATTCGGCCGAAGAGGTTGCAGGAAAAAATGCTTTTAAAAGCCTCTGACATCCCAGCTGAGCCGTGTGATGATCAGAGGCTTTTTTTTTTAACTTTTAAAAGCATTTTTTCGGCTGAAGAGGTTGTAGAAAAAATGCTTTGTAGAAAAAAATGCCATTGTTAGTTAAAAAAAATAGCCTCTGATGATCGCGCAGCTCAGCTGGGGGGGGGCAGGGTTTTTTGCTACTGGTTCTCAGAACCACCCGCCACCATCGCTATCAGATCAGGTGATCCGGTCTGAACCGGGAGCATTTCACCCCTGGGTATTTTACCTGAGAAAATTAGTAAAGAAAATGTATATTTGATTATTCAAGTAATAACTGCAGCAAGAATTATATTTGCACAAAATTGGAAAGCGGAAAAAATCCCTCCAGAGGGAGAGGTAATTAAGAAAATATTAAAATGTGCAGAAATGAATAAATAACATTAGCAATTAAAGGAAAGGAAGAATTGGAATATTACAACATATGGGGGCAATTTTATTATTGGATAGAAAATTAATATGGACAAAAAGCGGTGTAAAATCCAGAAGAAAAATGTTCTAACAGGAGATATATTAAATTGAAATGTAAAAGCAAAGAAATATATATATTATGATGACACAAAAATTTATACCCAAATAACACACTGAATGATAAATGATGTAATGTTTGTTTTAAAAAATAAAAAACTTTTTATAAAAAAAAAATTCCCAACACATGCCGGAGAAATTCTGTGTTCCCTACAGAAAATTAAGTAACATGGCCTAACCACAGTCAACCTCCCTATAATTATTTATTTATTAAACAAATGTATATAGTCATTCAATTCACACATGGGTAACTCATAATTTTAAAAATCCACCATATAATAAAGCCCATTAAAAAAAACCCGCCCTTCCCCCAGTTAGTTGGGAGTGGTGCTACTGAGCTATGTCAAGAGCACTGAAAGAACATCCAATCACACATTTATATCTTCTTTCAATGAAATCTGTGCAAAACATATGAAGAATGATTGCAGGAATTAGATATGTCTAGTCCAGTGAAAAGAAGGACCAGAGACAATATGATAACAGTGTTTCAATATTTGAGGAGCTGCCACAAAGAAGTATCAACCTATTTTCCAAAAAGCCAGAAGGCAAGGCAATAAACTATGGATGGAAATTAATCAAGGAAAGAAGCAACCTAAAACTAAGGAGAAAGTTTCTAACAGTGAGAACAATTAACCAGTGGAATGACTTGCCTTCAAAAGTTGTGAGTTCTCCATCATTGGAGATTTTAAGAAGAACCTGGATAGTCCTTTGTCTGGAATGGTATAGGGTCTCCTGCTTGATCCTTCCAACTCTGTTATTCTGTATGAAAATAACACAAGCATTACTCACCAAATCCACAGCAAGCAATAATGGTGATGAAATGATGACCATCAGATTGCATAGAGTTTGAAGCAACTGAACAAAATAACAAAAATGGAACCTAGTTTTGTCTAGATTTAAGAGTTTTGTCTTATGGAGAAAAGGATTTTTGTTTCAAAGTGTGCAAATGAGTTAAGTGCTGCTGCAATAGTACATGGGAAAGAGGAATGATTACAAGAAAAATTAAACAAATGAGATCTAGGTTGGCATAATAGGCAAATAATGGACAGTTCAATTACAGAATAGAATTGGAAGGGACTTGGAGGTCTTCTACTCCAATCCACTGCACAAGCAGCTGCTGGAGAATACATACCCAATCATGTCTTAGGTTTTTTTCAGCTATTATGGTAGATCCTTTAACGGGGAAAGATGAATTCTGCTCCTGGCAATTTCCTATTCTTGCTCCTGACAAGGACTTACTTATCAGAAATGCAAAAGTTTCATGGATCATTTTCCTATCAATCCTTATGAAATTTACCCTTTGAAATTCCAATTCTATGTACTTTCCAGTGAGTTTTTGGGGATGGTTGTAGTCTTTGTATGGTTATGTTCCTGGTTATCTGTATTTTCCCTCCTATGTTGAGCTGAGCACATTTCCTATATGGGGATACATTACTGGACGTACACTCCGCTCTATTTGATATTTAAGATTATGCTAGAAGATATTTTAGCACCTGTTGTAATATGTTTCAAGAAAGAACAAGTAATTTCAATATTATTGTTGCAAAAGAGCTCTGGACAACCAGTAATCAACTTATGAGGTAAAATATTTATTTGACCCCTTAAGTATTCATATCAACTTTCCTCTCAGTTCTAGACAAAAATGGAATAAGTTCTTAAATGGAAAGCTTATTGGAAAGCATTTCAGAAAAAGGAAAAGCTCTCTTATGAGGCTATCTATCAAATTATTTTAAGTGTCAGTCACAATAAATCTATCTTTGGCAATAAATCTTTGGCAAGCAGCCATAAGCTTCTTTCAAAATTGGTTTGTGGAATTTATTCTTTTCTTATTTTTGCAGAAAGCAAAGAAATTAACTCAGTACATTTCCACCATGCAAAATTCCAATAAATACTATTTCTTAAAAATTTGCTTTCTTCTACATGTAAATAAAACTACCTATTCCTTAATTTCATCAACAAAAGTGATATATTGTACTTCAACTACTGAAATTACTACTGAAATGAGCTATTGCTATTTTTGCCACAACAACAATTTTCTTCAACACCATTGGATAAATTGTTATATTTCAAAAATCTCATCCAGGACCATTTCCATCAATATTAAGGGTTCTTTCATTTTGTCCTAAAGATGCACAATGGTGGAATCACAAGTTATTTAATTACAGCTTATCACTATATAGATGATAGCATTAATTCTTTAATGGATGCCATGATCATCTCTCCCCCTGTAATATAGAATTAAGAATGATATGCATAGGAAAAGCACAATTTTACCCAACCTTTTTTCCCCCTTTCTTTCTTTCTTCCTTTCTTCCTTCCTTCCTTCCTTCCTTTCTTTTTGTAAACAAGTTTTATTAGAATTTTTCTTTCATCATACATATTTTATGAACAGAGTGTTGTCCAGGTCACATCTTATTTATTTTATATATATCAATCTTTATAATCTATTCCAATCTTCCCATTTTTTCCCTATTCATCTCTTTTATATATAATTCTTTATCACAAATTAATCATTTTTCACCATATCTTGTTATTTCAGCTTCTGCCATATTATTCTTTTTTTTCAAGTCCATTTTACATATTTCCAATTTCAGCCATAATATTCTTTTTCCATATTTCTTTATTTTATCTTAATTTCTTCTTAATACATAAACAGTATAGCTATCCACCCTTAATTCCTAATCTCTTACAATAAAATCAATTATCTTATTTCTCCATTACAAAATATATTTCTCAAAATCTCACCCCACTTTTTAACATTTCAACTTTATCTCTTAATTTAAATTGTCTTCAAAATTAAACCAAATTGCCATTTCACATTTCATCTGCTATTCTGTTTTACTATAAGCAATATACATCATCAAATCTTACATTAAAACCCTTTAACTTAGTTGACTATCCACAATTAATAATATTAATATAGTTCCTTTAAATCTACTAATATGTACCTTATTTCCCTTCCCCCTTTCCACTAATCTTCCCTTCTTTAACCATTTTCTCTTGGTCTCTCCAAAATTCCACTTCTTATTATATCTTTTCTTCGGGATCCTTTTTCTCACTTTTAGATATATTATTTGAATAGTTCTTCCCAAGCTTTCTCCTAATCTCTTTCCACCATTTCCCTCTACCCTTTGATTGATTCTTTTTGGGGTGATGTTCCCCCCTATCCGCTCTTTTTTTGCCACTGTGAATTCCAGTGAAATCATCTAACTGCTTTTTGCATTCAATTCCTTTTCATTCAATATTATTTCCTTGCTTTTCATTTATGCTCTCTTTTACCATCTTCTCCTCTATTTCCTGTTCTCTGTATTCCAACAAAATTTCTGACTTTGTATTACCCTTTAGTGATTCATGCATATTTTTAAACATCTTAATTAATTCCTCACACATCCAAGGCTTTTGAGTTATGTCACATTTAATTAAAACTTAAAATCCATGTAGTCTCTTTTTGTTTTCAAATAATGTCCAATTCAAATATTTATCCAGTCCACTCCAAGTTAAAGATTTGTTATCTTCCGCAGCCATTGAGAATCAAAACCAAGCAATGTAGATAGACAAATACTCCTTAAAAGTTCTCATAGTTTCCAAATTATCTTTTAGTAGTCAAGGTCACAGCTGTACTTTCTCTTCTATCTTCCAACAAATATTGCAGTATTCTCCTTCTGCCAGCAGATGTCTCTCTCAAATCCACAATATTCTCCAACCAACTAAATGTCAATTCTGTCAAAAATGTTTTAAATCCACATAAAAAATACTTTTTCTCCGGTTCTTTTCTTTTGTTATTTTTAGTTTCTCCAAATCCAATTGTAGATACAAAAACTTCCTTGAGCTTTGATATTTTAGCCTCCTCTTTGTTCTTCTCCTTCCATAGAATTTCCCAAATGCCAATTAGCTGCTCATTTCAGCTCTGG
The DNA here is from genome assembly GCA_012654045.1 of Ptyas mucosa. Lineage (NCBI taxonomy): Eukaryota > Metazoa > Chordata > Lepidosauria > Squamata > Colubridae > Ptyas > Ptyas mucosa. Next base: position 2,276,260 of record WNWU01013452.1, read on the forward strand.
GACACCTTTTAATATTCCAATTCAAAATGTTCTTTAACCTGTGAGTTGGCCAATCACTCACCCAGTACCAGCACACTGTTCAAACACAAAAAATTTGTCTGGTTGCCCCAGCTTCAGAGTGGTCATTTTACAATGGCTGCCACCCCTGCCGCCAGTCCAAAGAGCTCCCTCTGACCTTTCGAGGAACTTGCCTGTTCCTCTTGGTCGTCTGAGATGTCTCTCCTTCTTCACCATCCCTACAGGACGGTTCCAGTCCAAAGACACCCCACCCCACCCCCACCCCACCCCGACAGCAGTTTCTCCAGCTGGATTTTCATGGAGTTCATCAGAGCCCGCTATTTTTCCAGCCAGTCTTGCTGCGATGCTTCCAGTTTCCATGCCCGACTTTTTTCAAAGACAAAAGAGCTGTCCTTCTAAGAGTCTGCTCTTCCAAAGGATGTTCCATGGTAGATAAAAGATGTGTGCTATGGGATCACTATATAACTTACTAACTTTTTAAGTCTATTTTTTCCATGCAGTGCATCCATCCTAAACCAAGATTACTTCCTTCAGAAACTAGAAAGTAATCACCATACACAACTGGGGGAAATTAGGTTTTTTTTACAAAAGCAAGTTTAAATACAGAATGTGTATGTAATTAAGAAATTAATAATGTAAATATAATTTAAAATACTTCAATTCCTAAGATTATAATGAGATTTTTGGAGTGATTTGCTTAAAAGAAAGTCAGTGGAAAATATTAGAGTGCAAGTAATATTAAAATAGTTATGCTTTCATAACATTGAATAAGATTGAGAATCAGGCTACAAAGTCTTCTGAAAATGGTTTCCATTCTTCTTCAAAGTAGTGAAGGAGGTGTTAATTATTGGATCTTTAATTAAAAGGAAACTACTTACAAGAGCCTATTCATATCTGTCCCCCAGGGTCATTTTACTTACTACTTCAGACTACTCCAGGAAAGGAGGATCAGTTTGCCTCTTCTCCTATGTCTGTAAACATAAACCATAATTGATTGGTTTCATCAGTCCTCAATGAATCATTAATTAGATTGGCTGCAGCCATATAGTGATCATTTCAATATTTGGCTTTTTTAATCAGGGAGTATGATCTCAGACCCAAGTGCAAGGGAAGTTTGCTAGCAAATTTATTTTTTTATTTTTTATTTATTTATTATATTTATATACCGTTCTACTCCTGGGGGACTCAGGGCGGTGTACAGTCAAATGATAAAATACATATAATACAAATATTTTAAAGATTGATTAAAATACAATTAAGTAATTTGGTCTTGAACCTAAAATTAAAACTCTAAATTTATGAGATTAAGATTTAAGAATTTAAGAGCAGTTTTAGAAGAGGTTAGTCCAGGCTGGCCTGCTGGAATAGAAACGTCTTGAGGGCACGGTGGAAAGCGCGAAGATCCGGGATTGTCCGTATCTCTGGGGGGAGCTTGTTCCATATGGTGGGTGCTCCCACAGAGAAGGCTCTCCCCCTGGGGGCCACCAGTTGACATTGTTTGACCGACAGCACCCTGAGAAGCCCCTCTCTATGGGAGCGTACTGGTCGGTGAGAGGCTACTGGTGGCAGGAGGCGGTCTCGTAGATACCCTGGTCCTAAGCCATGGAGTGCTCTAAAAGTGGTGACCAAAACCTTGAAGCGCACCCAGAAGAACACAGGTAGCCAGTGCAGCTCCCGCAGGAGGGGTGTCACATAGGAGCGCCACGTCACTCCCATAATGACCCGTGCAGCCGCATTCTGGACCAACTGGAGCCTCCAGGTGCTCCTCAAGGGGAGCCTCATGTAGAGAGTGTTGCAGTAGTCCAGGTGGGAAGTGACGAGGGCATGAGTGACCGTATTTAACAAGTCCCAATTCAGAAAGGGACGCAACTGGCGTATCAGGCGAACCTGATAGAAAGCTCCCCTGGCTACAGCCGTCAGGTGCTCTTTTAAAGACAGCTGTGAGTCCAGGAGGACACCTAAGTTGCGAGCCCTCTCTGTGGGGGCCAGTGATTCACCCCCAATAGTCAGTGATGGCAACAGCTGACTATATCGGGATGTCGGAAACCACAGCCATTCGGTCTTGGATGGGTTGAGCTTGAGTCTGTTCCTCCCCATCCAGATCCGAATGAAGTAGCTTTAGGATAAAACTTAGAGAATTTCAATATGTCTGAATGTCAATAGTTATAAAAGGTTTTCTCAGTACTGAAATTGACAAAATTGATAGTCATAAAACCATCAATAATTGTAATAGAATTTAATTTGCAATTAAGCATTGCAAAAGATAAATAATGAATAAGAGTCAATAATTTGATCATACCCTCCCAACACTTTCAAAATTATTACAATAGGACACAAACTGATACCAAGAAATCAAATCCATATGTGCTTATTTGAAAATACATTCAAATAAATAAAATAAATTCCTCCAGGTTTTCCTACTTGAGGTAAGTAGGTTTAGGACTGCAGTCATAACATATCATCAAATATAACTCACAATAAAATCTGTTATATAACTCAATGATGGTTCAAATCAAGAGCATTTGCGTGACAGTCATTGACTTCCAAATGTTAGTCATGGCCATTCAATGGAAGCCTTATCTTTTCCAACATGTGTAATGTGTGTAATACACATTAAAAATATTTGTAGCTGTGATTGCCCAGTTGTGCCTACCATTTTGAGACCAATCACTATCACTGCAAATCCTAATCCAAGGAGTATATATATGTATATAAAAGAGGAAGAAAAAGAAATTTCGTAGATGAAATTGCAGACATAGCAAATAATCAGATAGAGTCACAATGCCCTTGTGCAATATGCTAACTTCCAGATCTGACCATACTGTTAATGCAATAAAGACATAATTCTAATACTAGGGCTAAAATGAGTCTTTTGAGAAATTGACTTCCAAGTGCCAATCTAAGACAACAAAGATTGCCTGAAGCCATGTAGTTTATAGGAAATTATTCTTCTTCCAGTGACTCTGAAGAAAAACATGCTTGATTTGGTGTTACATGGCTTAGAAGCTATTGAATAGTTATAAGAATGACCCTGATATTACTCAGAAGTAAAATCAGATTGGAGTTTTATGATTGTTCCTCATGTCTGCCTCAATGTGCAATTGTGCATTTTTCAAGTGCTTTAGTAGGCAAATATATATAAATATATAATCTGCTTCCATAATAGAGATTACTAATAGTCCTGTCCATACATGTTTTCTTTGGACAATTGAAGCAGATATTCCATCTGAGTTGCTATCAACAGAAAATGTCACCAAACAATCTCTTGAAAATGCAGTAGGCAGGTTTGGACTTGTGTGGATAGCTATTTGGGAGAGAGGAGCCTTTTTAAATCCCTGACAGGTCAAAAGTATGGAAATGTGGAGTCAACTATATATCTCTCAAAGTATTTCAAAACACAGGTCTATCAATGTTCAGGAAACCCAAGTGAAAGGAAGAATTGTAAAGCACTTTCCTAAACTAGACTAAATGAGAGGTTGGTGGGACATTGGGTTGAGTTTTCCAACTGCTCTCCAGGCAATTGACCTTCAATTGAGCAACTTTGAGATGGGGGTTTTCTGGTCTTCCGGGATACTGTCTTCGTCTCACTTGGATAAAGAGGAAAAATTGGTGAATCTCTTATCTTTTCACCTCAGCTCCCAAATATCCCAACATGCTTTTGAAAGATCTCTGAACAGGCATTCACAACAGATTATTGGTCTTCCAGATAACTGGTATACTACCACATATAAAAAGCCTGTGAAAAGTCGTGGCATTTCTTTGTAAAGAGCAACAAGGCACTGCCTATGTAAAAATCAGCTGTCTTATTTCTGCTACAGCCCAGACCAAAATATCCATGAAAGGAAATAATCAGTGAAAGGAAATAACAGTCTCAACCAGCTGAGGGGAACTCTGCAAATATCAGTCAGCCTCTGATCATTTTACCACCAGATATTGAGTGAATCACCAAAGACCATGATTTGTGGCAGAGGAAAATGGAAATGATTAAACTGATAAGAATGAATACAGATTGCTTCTGCAGTAAGCCTGGACTGTTATAACGGTCGGATTATGAGTAATATTCTCACATAACAAAGTGAGAGACAAAATAAAATAATTATTTTTTGCATCCATATCTAATTTTGGTCATTCAATCTCATGTCCCTTGTGCATAAACATTACTTAAAATGACATTAGAAAGGCTAAACTTCCACACATCCAATAAAAATAGATAGCATATTTATCACTGATATTAAGAGACAGTAGCTCACTTCTACATTAAGGTGATTCATAATGTGATTTGGATTTATGCACTATGTGAATCTAGGTTGTGTATAATTGTGTATAATTCATGGCTTAGATTTAAGACAGTAGTTCTCAAATATATGATCTAGGGACTACTACTGGTCTGTAAGGTTGCCATGGTGTAGGTGCATAAATATGGTATATTTTTAAAAAATACAGTGATCTTATGAACTATGAATTCTTGGAAGAGTCGGCCCCCAAATCTTGCAAGATTTCAAGAAGAGAAACCAAATTCCATTAAATATTATGATCTAGTGTTACTTTATATAATTCTGGAGTCTTATATGCTGTCTGATTCACATATGCTTTGGGTGTGCCATTGGCACGTTGTGTATTATCAAAAGCTCTTGTTGAATATATAATGGTATATATTATACCAGAAAGGAAGAAAGGAAAAGTTGGGAATTGCTAGCTTACCCCAATAAAGGAACCCACTTATTGACAGTGAAGAGATACTTCCATTATCAAGTTGTTTAAAGATGGAGAACTGCCAATTTTCTTCTTGTTTAATGCTGCCCACAACTGAGAACACCAAATATGTCTTTAATATCTCCTGTTGAGGTGGTGAAATGATTATTTAAAACCAAAATGTCACATCAATTCAAGAAGAGGTCATATCTTAGGTACAAAACTGACTTGTCATTAATTTTTTTCAAGTTGTTTTCTGATTAGACTAGCCTTGTACTTCCTTCTAGTCTCCTGTCTAAGTATTAATCAGACTTGACTTGGCTTATCTTCGAGTCCAGAGACACAAGTCCCCTGATGCTACCATATGTTCAAACAATAGAATAATAAAATATAGTTTAATATTTAATAGATATAGTTTTCCACCAGAAGCAATTCATAAGATTCAGGATCTGAACTTAGTATTGCCAGTCTTAAATAGGATCATAACATTAAATAGGATCATAACTTTGAATTTTATTCATAAGTTAGGAACGTTAAATTACAAAAATAGTTGTAGCCTCTAGGAAAACATATAACGCATATAAAACATGAAATAACATTCAACTATTTTAGTTCTTTTTGAAGTATGAATCATTATTGTGTAACATTAAAACAGCCTCCCACTTAGTACTAAAAGTTCCCAAACTACAGTTATGACAATTTGATGCTTCAAATTGTTTTGAAATATCTAAAATCCCAAAAGTAATTTTTTAAAGACAAATGGACTTTCTTGGGTTTTTTCTTTGAAAAATTTTTGTTTCTCATCCAAGAAGTTTGTTTGGTTCTAACTAACTGATGAGGAATGGAAAGATTTGAATAGAGTAGAGTAGAGTAGAGTAGAGTAGAGTAGAGTAGAGTAGAGTAGAGTAAATAGAATTATAGGATATATCAATAGCAGTTAGACTTATATATCGCTTCATACTGCTTTACAGCCTTCTCTGAGCTTCTCCTTGCTCCTGGAAGCACGAAGCCGAGAACACCAGCCTGAAGATGACGAATGAGACTTCGTCGAAACGTTGCCAAGATACTTCCAATTTTACACGGGAGAAAACCCGAATAACCAAAGACCTACATATATATATATACATATATATATATATATATCTTTTTCGCAGGTTTTATGTGTATTTCTCATTAGCCAGGTTCTACCTTCGTAAGCCAAGATTTTATGCAGCCCTAGTTCTGTGAAATCTCATTCACAGCACAGAGTCTGCTGGCTGCTAGAAGAAAAAAAGTCCAGAAACATCTGCAGCTTTCATCTAAGGCTAACTTTGAAATGTAGACTTCATGCCAGCCAATCTGAATTACTGGATTTAATGTTGCAAGTTGGTCTTTCAAAGTATCTTTCATAACATCTTACCACCATGATGGTGAATCTATGGCATGCATGCTAGAGGTGGCACCCAGCACCCTCTCTGTGGGCACACGAGCCAACACCCCAGCTCAGCTCTGCCACACATGCACGCATGCCTCCCGCCAGCCAGTTGGTCTTCAGGTCTCTGTTGGCCATGCATGGGGGGGCGGAGTGCATGCAGGGGCACGTACACATTCACAGGGGGTGAGGCGCATGGAGGGGTGTGCATGCATGCACAGTGGCGGGGCACATGTGTGGGGCAGGGGTACATGTGTGGGGTGGGGGCACATGCACGGGAGCTGCACGCGCATGCATGGGGGCCACATGCACATTGCATTTTGGGGGTTTGGGTACGTGCATCTGCATTTGCACATGCGTACACGTGCTTTTGGCACTTGGTCCAGAAAATGTAAGCCATCACTGTTTTACCAGATGAAAAATTATAGAGGAACCAAAAAATCCAAACAAATAAATGTTACCCAATAGTAGATTTTGGATTTTCCAAATAGTAGATTTTGGATCACCATCTCCATTGCTGGTTCTTCCACATTTTGTTTCTCAATATTCCTCAATTTGACAGAAGCAGTCTCAAAAGGGTCTATATTCATTATATGCATCTTTTTTCAAGAACACCTGCTGAACCCACTAAGCAATGTCAGATTACAAAAAACAGTCATCAGCAAGTGTTCCCTTCTGACATTGTTGCTTCATTCTTCATTTTTGTGAGGCACTTTTTACAAGATATAATCTATATTGAAGAGTGCCAACCTGCCCTTCTGCTCTGGCAGGAAATCTCAAAATAATTGTGAACTGATGATATGGATTCTGTGGAACCACTGGAAGTGTGGAGGGTACAGAAGCCTAGTGCTCTCTTTGGCAGGAATTCTCAACAATGGAAAAGATGTCTCACATCCCATAAAATTCATCTCTCAAATAATCAAAAATAAGTTTTGCCATTTCAGACCTTGAGCAACCAAAACAAAGCCTAATTATCTTTGTAACCTGAGCACAGTTCCAGCATGGAAACCAAAGGACTCATTATCAACGAGGGAATAGTAACAAGATCCAAAATGAGTCTAAGCACTCTTGCTTAGACTCTTTTTAGACAAATGTTGTTAAGATTGACAACATCTGAATAAGAGAGGCAAATTTCTATGCTTTGCCACATCTGAAGGGTGACACATGGTAATAGGTAGCATTATTTCTTGCACTTGCACTGAGATGTTTATGCTTTTCCTTTCCTTAAGATTAATATATAATAAGCAAATGTGACTTCTCTGCATGATTTTCCTTTAAAATGAAAAAGGCTTCTAATTGAGCCTTATTAGAATGTCAATATACTTCCAATATACCTAATTCCATCTTTAAAGTACTTGTGTTTGTGCTGAACAGAAAATAATTAGCTTTTTCATATACATGTGCAAATGCATGCACAAGATATACTTTTTAATTATAACCTTTTACAGCTGGATGAAAAAAATGGCAAACTGATGAGAGCAATCTCTTGATAAATTATCTCCTTCACTGAGCTCAATGGCATGATCAATTTGGCCACTGGGAATGGATGAGCAGGATGACAGGAATTAATGAAGTGCCCTGAGAATTCCTGAAGAGATTGTTGTGCATGCTGGACAATAAGATGAATTTAAACATGGCAATGAGGAATCACATAGGCAAACACAATTGATGAAAAGAATAGAGATTCACCAAGACCTTTGGCATTCCTTGTCAAAACCTATGATTTATAGGTAATCGATCAGTTTTTTCTGACAGTTGCATATGGTAAACTACTGAGAAAACATCTTATTTCTCATTATCTAAGCTTCAGTATGACATATTATGGTTCAAGGTGATTTAATTAATATTCTTTATTTATGACATAAATACCTGTGACATTTTATTTATACACACACACATACACACACACATACACATTTATATACATAGATAAATATACATTTAATTTAATTAATTTTCTAGGTAAGCTAGAAAAATGTGGAATAGGCAGCATCACTACCAGATGGATTTGTAACTAGCTGACAAACAGTATTCAGTGAGTAGTCCTTAGTGGAACTACATCTACATGAAGGAAAGTAAGGAGTGGATTACCACAGGGTTCTGTTTTAGGCCCAATACTCTTCAATATCTTCATAAATGATTTAGATGAGGGAATAGAAGGGAACTCATCAAATTTGCAGATAACACTAAACTGGTAGGATTAACCAATACCCCATATCTAGCTCAGGATCCAAAAAGATATTGACAGACTTGAACAATGGGTCTTATCCAACAAAACAAAATTTAATATGGAGAAAATGAAGATTTTACATGGGCAGGAAAAACCAAAGTTACAAGTACAGATTAGGTGAAACCTAGTTCAAAAACAGTCACTGAGATAGGGATCTTGGAGTCCTAGTGGACAATCATTTAAACATGAGCCAGCAGTGTGCAGCAGCAGCCAAAAAAGCTAAAACAATCCTTGGTTATATAAACAGAGGCACAGTACCACTTTAGAAATACTTAGTGAGGCTACATCTGCAATACTGCATCGAGTTTTGCTCACCACATTACAAAAAAGATGTTAAGACTTTGGAAAAAGTTCAGAGAAAAGCAACTAAGATGATTAAAGGCCTGGAGAATAAAACATATGAAGAACGGTTATAGGATTTGGGTTTGGCTAGTCTAAAAAAAAGAAGGGGGGATGGTAGCACTATTTGAATATTTGAGAGGTTTACTCAAAGAGGAGAGGGTCAATTTATTTACTAAAGCACCTGTAGGCAAGTCAAGAAACAATGGATGGAAACTAATCAAGGAGAGAAGCAACCTGGAATTAAGGGGAAACTTCCTAATAATGAGGACAATTAACCAGTGGAAAAGCTTGCTTTTGGAAGTTGTGGGTGCTTCATCACTGGAGGTTTTTAATAAGAGACTGGACAGTCACTTGTCTGAAATAGTATAGGATCTTCTGCTTGAGCAGGAGGGTGGACTAGAAGACCTCCAATATTCCTTTCAGCTCTATTCTGATTGATTGATTGATTGATTGATTGATTGATTAATTGATTGATTGAATTAAGTTAGCCAAATTTCATGTAGTACTTTTTTCATTCTGTTCATGATCTATTTCATGTTTCTAGAATGCAGCCTATAATGAAAGAAAGCTTCTTTTGCTGCCGTTTGTTATTGAACAAGAATTGGGAGTCCAGGAGAATTCCAAAATTATGCATATGCTTCATCTGAATAATGATACACCATCAACAATGAATGTTAGAAAATATGTGGAAACTGATATCTTTGTTTTCATAGTCGGCCTAAGGCTCTTCCTCCCTATCCAGATACAAACAGTCTCCAAACATTTGGAGAAAACCTAAAATCATTTATTCAGGTCAGAGTCAAAAAGTACTCCTGGAGCCATCAGTATATTGATGAGATTCTCTCCTCTTGCTGCTGGATAATTTCACTCAACAGCCTCATGTAAATGTCCTGCCAGTGGTTATCAACATGTCCAATTGTGCTGTCTCAATACTGAATCCACACCAGAATTTTGACTAAAAAAAATCAGATAATCCATTTTCTCCAGGGCTTCCTGGAATTACAGTCAGTGCGTCACTGCCATCAATTGAATATTCCACAACATGAATCCAGGTGTAAATCATCTCCTGTCCACTTTCTTAAGACTCAAAATCACAAACTGTTCCTAGATACCCAGGCAATACCCCGCCTCAATCAGCTCAGAGGGATCCACCCAGAAAAATATCCAACTCTAAATCTGATATCTCATGAATGTTATTCAGATGGCTAGAATATTGTTCACAATATTTGTTATGTCCTTATAAGGACATCCGGCCGGGGATTGGTTAATCCTCC
>WNWU01013452.1:2286236-2298914 GCA_012654045.1 Ptyas mucosa
GCCCTTGCCAGGATGGGACCGGGCGATTGGCAAGAGAAGATCGACAACTTCCTCTTGATACAGCATATTACGCCGCATGCCACCACTAGAAAGAGCCCGGCCGAAATGTTAATGGGCAGGAAGCTGAGGTCACCCCTGGACCGACTTCACCCCCTGTACCACTCTGAGGTCACCGCAACCGCGAGCCGCCCCCTCCGAGCCTTCTCTGCAGGAGATCCGGTTTTCGCGCTTAATTTCCACGGCCTGCCGAAATGGCTTAAGGGGAGAATCGAGAGCACAACCGGCCCGAAGTCCTACACTATTGAACTGCAAGATGGAGTGGTCTGTAGACGTCACATCGACCAACTCCGGAAGTGGTGGGAAGGGGATGGCGAAAACCACCCAGACGAGGTAGGACAACAACACCCCTACAAGGCAGGCCAAAACCACCCCGACGAGGTAGGGCAACGCCACCCTGGCAGGGCAGGACAACACCACCCTTGTGAGGTAGCCCTGCAACACCCAGTCGAGGAAGGGCCGTACCACCCCAACATGACCGGCCAGCCAACAGATCAGCTACCGTACTGCAACTGCCGAGTAGACAGGGGACTCCACGGCAACGAAGACTCACGCCTCCCCGGCAAGGCAGCCCAACGCCACCCTGACGGCAGGGAACTCCAGGGAACGCCAGTAGACCGGGACATGCCCAACCGAGAGGGCCAACAACAACCCGGTGAGGGAGGCCTACGACACCCCTGCAGGCAAGAACTACACCGCCCGTCTGAAAGCTTCCGTCCAGCTGACCCCCGTCCCAAGCAACAACGTCCCGACCAGGTCGACCTGCACCACCGAGACAGGGTCGACCAGCACAAGTCTAAAAGATACGGACAATTTGCAAAAAATATAAATAACCCAAGGGACTTACCGGCCTACGACGATCGGCACCCAGGACAGGGAAGAGACCAACCGGACCAGCAGATATATTCCAACAGCGGGTCGGGAGGCGGCACACCGGAACCGGTACCTGCAACGACCACTTCGCAGCCCAGCAGCAAGGCCGGAGGCGCACGGACAAGGCCGGCACCTTCAACGACCCAGCGGCAGGCATCCCAGGGGCGTGGGTCGGAGGACACCGGAGCAGCCACCTTCCAGACGGACGACGGAGAACAGAATGAACTGCGCAGGTCGAGCAGGGCTTCCAGACGTCCCGCCTACCTGCGTGACTACGTTTGTTGATCGACACGAGCTGAACCATGTTTCATCTAGGGGGGGAGGAGTGTTATGTCCTTATAAGGACATCCGGCCGGGGATTGGTTAATCCTCCGGGCGGGAAAGTTAAACCGCTGTCATTGGACGGCTGGTCTGCCGGAGCGCTATAAAAAGGGCTCCGGCAGCACAGCCGTTCGTCTGTTCTGACTTAGTTAAGAGCTGAATAAAACTTGTTGAACAGACCCCGCTGGTCTTGTCTTCTTTCCTGCGCCTGATCTAACAATATTTTTCTTCCCCAAAAGAATATGGGTCATTTTAAAGTGGAGGCAGTTTTCATATAAATAAAGTTTTCATGAAGTAAAAGAGGTTTCACCTGAGAAAACACAGAACTTGTATGATCTCAATGAATCTTTTTTGGAATTTTATTATTTTCCACCATTAGAAAGCATTTCCTTTCTTGGAAAACAGCAGTGGTAAGTGATCCAGAGTAGTAAAATCTTTTCCTTTCCATACTACTACCTCTGTCTGCAAATCCTTGCCTCCAGATTTTTTTTTTAAAAAAAATAATAATATTTTTCATTCTGCAACCTCTGAGCATTCTGCCTTTCTACTCATTGCTATTTTGGGAACAGATGCTGGGAGCAAGATAAATTAGAACAAGTGTCACTGCGAGTTGTAGCAAAAGGCTTCCTGCTGTGGCCCACTGTTGGCTTATCAATGTCGTTTAGGGAAGGTTGTGTGGGCTTACTAATGGAGGACCACATTTATAACTTCTTGGTCTGAGAGTGGTGCACAATAAATTATAAAACTAATAAAGTTATTTAGAAGGCTGGGCGACAATGTTAGTTTAAGAAGGTGACTTGTTTTTAAAATTGATTTTTTTAGTTAATGTATAACCTGCTTTTCTACTTAGATGGGCATATGAGGCAATTCTGTAATAGCAGAATAACTATAAACTAGTCCAGTGATGGCTAACCTTTTTGCCATCGCGTGCCAAAAGCGGGGGGAGCGCAGTGGGGTCACATGCATGCGTGCCCACAACCATAATTCTATGCGCCCCTCCCCTCCTGTGCTCCCCCATTTTTGGCACATGATGGCATGATGGGCCCGGTAGGCCCGTTTTTTGCTCTCCCCAGGCTCCAGAGCCTTTCTAGGAGCCTGGGGAGGGCAAAACCGGCTTCCCCCCCCCTCCCAGAGGCCCTCTGGAGGCCGGAAACAGTGTGTTTCCTGACTTCTGGTGGGCCCGGAAGGCCTGAAAATCAGCTGGCTGGCGCACGCATGCGTGCCAGAGCTGAGCTCGCGTGCCCACCGATATGGCTCCACGTGCCACCTGTGGCACCCGTGCCATAGGTTCGCCATCACGGAACTAGTCAATGCCTTTCTCAGAAAAAAATATAATGCTTGTTACCACCCATGTAACATTTAATAATGTAAACCAAGGCCTACTTCTTGATAAGATAGAATAATGTGGAATAGACAGTACCACCAACAGATGGATTTGCACTTGACTGACCAACCACAGCATGTGGTCCTTAATCTGTGTGGAGGGAGGCATTCAGTAGGGTACTTCAAGTCTTGCCTTGGGTCCATCATCTTCAACATCTTCACATATAATCTAGATGAGGACTGAAGGGGTGAACACCAAATTTGTGACTGACACAAAGTTGAGGGAATTGCTAACTCAGGATTCAAAAGGCTCTCAACAGATTTGAGCATTGGAGCCTTATCCAACAAGATTCAATTCAGTGGTGAGAAAAGTAAGATCTTGGACATAGATAGGAAAAACCAAATGCATAGGTCTCTGGCTTAACAGAGAGCTTGCCTGTGAGAGGAATCTTGGTGGACAGTATTTAAGTATGATCCAGCAGAATGCAAAGAAGTTAATGCAGTCCTAGGCTGAATTAAGACAGGGATAGTATCAAGATCCAGAGCCATGACGGTACAGGGGTTAGATTGCAGTATTGCAAGCTAATTCTGCTGACTGCTGACTGTCAACAGTTCATCAGTTCAATTCTCACCAGCTCAAGGTTGATTCAGCCTTCCATCCTCCCAAGGTTCAGTAAAATGAGGACCCAGAATGTTGCGGGCAATACGCTGACTCTGTAAACTGCTTAGAGAGAGCTGTAAAGCACAGTGAGGTGGTATATAAGTCTAAGTGCTATTGCTATTGCTATTAAGATCACAGGAAATAATAGTACCACATAATATGCTTTAGTAAAGACACATTGGAATACTGCATCCATTTCTTGTCATACAAAAAGATGCTGAGCCCCTAGTATGAGTGCGGAGAACAGCAACAAAAATGAGAAGAAATTTTAGGGTTAAATCATCATGAATGGCTAAGAGAACTAGGTATATTTAGCCTAACAAAGAGAAGAATTAGATTAGGTGAAATCCGGCCAGATATATCTGGCTCGTGCGAACTGGTAGCACTGGCGGCAGGAGGCTCCGCCCACCCACCAGGACGTCATTATGTCCTATTTTTGACCCTCTGTGCATGCGCAGAAGAGGCTCGTGCACGCTCCCATTCCCAAACCAGTAGTGAAAGTAAATGGATTTCACTGCTGGATTAGATGTGACATGATAGCTATTTTCCAATACTTAAAGAGCTGTCACAAGGAAGAAATTTTCATTTTATTCTCTGTAGCATCTGAGGATAGGACAAGAAGTAACAGGTGGAAGTTCATCACAGGGAGATCCAAACTGGAAATAAGGGTGAATTTCCTGTAGTGAGAACTATTAAGCAGTGGAATAGTGGTGAGTACTCTATCACTGGAGGTTTTTGAGCAAAAATTGAACAACCATTTGTCCAGGATAGTGTAAGGACTCCTGTCTTGGGAAGAGGGTTGGATTAGAAAACCCCAAGATCCCTCCCAGTTCTAGGATTCTATATAAGGACCAGGTTTCTTGGTGGAGTGATTGATAGAAAATATCAATCTGAATCTCTGAATCTCTGATCCATGTGCAGATAAAGAGTTCTAAACCTTGGCCAAGTAGATGTTTCCCTCCTTTCCCAGGAACATCTGCTCTATGGAGAAGGATACTTGGGGGAAAAGGAGGTATCCAAGAAAAGACTAAATTCCCCCCAAAACCTGTTTTGCCTAGATTCTCCTTTTTGTTTCACTCTTGCCCCCACCCCACAGATCAATGTTTTTAAAGTAACATTTACTGTGCTTTATTTCTGACATTTTATAATGTTAATTAACACTTTCTGGAGCTATTTGACTACTAATCTGACAATATAAGGCAAGGTCTAGAGAACAATTTATATGAAGTTATTACAAAGTTGCTGGTGCCAAAATAAATCGCACATGAAATATTAAAAGGGCAGAATGATATAGCTATATTTGCAAAACAGTTATATCCTACATTGCAACTTTCCCCCCCCCTTCCCCCCGCCCCCCACCCCTACCCCGCATTCCTCCTGATACTCACGAATGATATATGCTACATATGTGTAGCAGATCTCTCTCTGGTGGTGGTTTTTTACAGCAAAGTTTAAAGATACATTTATAGAGAGTAAATCCCAGCAGATACCAGGATTATAGACTGGATTGTAAAACTGAAAAAGAACGAACCTAAAAAAGACAGTAATATATAATAGCCACTTCTGTGCTATTTCAAAGAAAGTTATGTAGTTACCAGAAATCAAGCTTAAATAAGAATCATCATCTCTTAAAGGTAAAAGCAGATAATTTTCTTTCCACTGTAATGGTTGATCTCCCTTTGTATACCTGGCTCATCAGTGCTAACATCAAAAGACAAAATATCCATTTTATTATTATTAATAAAGTCCATTGTCCTTTATTAATAATAATAATAATTTATTATCCCAATAAAGATGGGATGTAAATAAAAAATATAAATATAAAAAGGCTGTGTTCTTTAGTTTATTTTTAAAGATATTTTCCTTCAGGATTATCCCCTTGAATTATGTAAAACCCAGTGTCAGTGTGTATTACCCTAGTAATAGAATAAATGCATCTCTCCTCCTTACTGCTGACTTGTCTTGCAATGATGTTGACTACTGACCACATAACCTGATCCCGAGTCCAGACATGTCCTGCATAGCAAGTATCCCTTTCCTATTTCTTTCCAAGCCTTAAACTACTCAAATAGTCCTGTGAAACTGATGTTCCTTTCTCACTCTCTAAAAATGTGGGGGAGGGTTCTAGGCATGACAAATAGGCAGCCTGCATTTCTTATTTCAGCCACAGCAATAAATACTGTTTATTTATTTTAATAGTATGCTTAGTGGAAGTAATACCAATATTTCCTTAGCTTAAAACTAACCAAGAATTTAAGGCTCAGCATTTTCTTAGTAATTTACAACTTTAAAAGGGTAAATTCTATTATTCTCTGTCAGAGCTCCAACTGCCTAAGTGCAGATTGTTACCAAATGACAGAGGATTGAATTTATTGCTGCAGTCATTAGTGCAGATAGATTTTGTTTATAACAACCCAAAGGGAATACTAAGCCTGTTATGAATGTGCTAGAATCAATCTCTCTCAGGAACTGTGCTGTCCAAGTGCTGTATGTCAAGACAGACACCTTCTAAAAAGAAATGAGAGATCTATGCAGCCTTCATTTGTGTCTGTCCACAAATAAAGCATTCATTAGTATCAACACATTAAAAACACATTAAAAACATGATATTAGACCCTCAACTAACATGTTGGGAAATAATAAGAATAATAATAATAATAAGAAGAAGAAGAAGAAGAAGAGGTAAATAAAAAAAAATCCAAACTGCCGACGAATGCAGAAAAATCACAAAAACTGATTACAAAGCTAGACACGACCAAGTTGCTAAATTAGTCCACTGGTCATTGTGTAAAAAATATGACTTACCTGTATCCAAAAAGTCATGGGAACATAAAAGTGCAAAAAGTTATAGAAAATGAGTAGGTGAAGATCTTGTGGGACTTTCGAATACAGATGGATCGTCATTTGGAACACAACACATCAGATATCAGGTTGTTGAAAACTGAAACATACAATTTATTGACATCGCAGTACTAGGAGATGCAAGAGTCAAAGAAAAAGAACTGGAAAAATAACAAAATATCGCAACCTGGCCATTGAAACTACGTGATTATGGATGAAACATGTAACAGTGATATCCATTGTCATCAGGGTACTTGTACATGTCCAAGAATTTTATAAGATACATCAACAAATTGCAGCTTCCTGCAATAACACCAGCAAAACTGCAAAAAAATGTGTTACTTGGGACATCGTACAACTTAAGAAGGTACTTCGTTAATACCTAGGACACTGGCAGCAACCCGTATCAACCATTAGCACCAGTCAATGGTATTTGTGACACATTTTTAGATGTTCAGTTGACTGAGTTTCATGTTTAATGAATAAAAGAGATAATAATATAATAGAGTTGGAGGGAACCTTGATGGTCTTCTACTCCAACTCCCTAGTCAAACTATACCATTCCAACAAATAACTGTCCAGTCTTTTCTTAAATGCCTCCAGTGATGGAACACCTAAAACTTCTAAAGGCAGCGTTCCACTGGTTAATTATTCTCACTGTTAGGAAGTTTCACCTTAGTTCTAAGTTTCTTCTCTGCTTAATTAGTTTCCATCCATTGTTTCTTGTCTTGCCCTCTGCTGCTTTAGAAAATAGGTTGACACACCTCCCCTTGTCTTTGGGGCAGCCCCTCAAATATTGGAGCATTGCTATATGTCACCCCTAGTCCTTATTTTCACTAGACTGGACATACCTAATTCCTGCAACTGTTTTTCATGTCATAAACTGTGAAAAAATGTAAAGGAAAAGAAAGGTTGTAAAAAAATTCCAATAAAATCATTGATAAAATTCTGGATATACAAAAGCAAGAATTGATGTAGGAAAAAAATAAAATACAAGTTATGGAAGCCCAAGGAATAACTTTATCTTATTATCTGTTACGTGAAATTTATATCTGCAGAATAACAGAGTTGGAAGAGACCTTGGAGGCTTTCAAACCCCTGTTCAAGGCAGGAGACCCTACACCATTTCAGACAAATAGTTGTCCAATCACTACTTAAAACTACAGTGTTGAAGCATCTACAATTTCTGGAAGCAAGTCGTTCCATTAGTTAATTGTTGTAGTTGTCAGGAAATTTCTCCTTAGATTTATGTTGGTTCTCTCCTTGATAAATTTCCATATATTGCTTATCTTGCCTTCTTATCAGGGGTGAAATATAAAAATTTTCACTACTGGTTCTGTGGGCGTGGCTTGGTGGTCAGGTGACTGGGTGGGCGAGGCTTGTTGGTCAGGTGGGCATGGCCAAGTCGACGTCACTTTTTTGCCCTTTTTTAACCTACAAAACACAACACAACACAACGTAATGTAAAAGCAGCTGTGCTAGACCCAAAATGGCCCCTGCAACAAGCAGGAACCTCACACAGCCACAAAAAGCCGAAAAAACCAACTTTCACACTTTACACACACACACAACACAACACAACACAACACAACACAACTGGCTCACTCACAATGTAAAAGCAGCTGTGCTAGACCCAAAATGAGGTTCCTGCAACAAGCAGGAACCTCACACAGCCACAAAAAGTCCAAAAAACCAACTTTCACACTTTACACACACAAAATTCCACATACAGCTTTGTGAGATTTTGTGTGTTTGTGTAGTTAGAGTGAAACACTACAGAAACAAACAAAACCTCAGGAAGCTGCACAAATATTATTTTATTTTATTTTATTTTTATTTTTATATAAAAGCAGCTAAATTTAAAACTTCCTAAACTTTAAATGGCTAGGTCTAAAAAAAGAACAACTAAAAAAAACCCCAATTAACTATTTTTTTTAAAGCTCCCAAAGGGGAAAAAAATTTACAGGCAGGTAGATAGAGCTGCTCACCGATGAGCTTTATTACAGGCAGGGAAATTCAGTTGCTTGCTGATGCAATGGATTGCAGG
Source organism: Ptyas mucosa (assembly GCA_012654045.1). Taxonomy (NCBI): domain Eukaryota; kingdom Metazoa; phylum Chordata; class Lepidosauria; order Squamata; family Colubridae; genus Ptyas; species Ptyas mucosa. The sequence continues at coordinate 2,294,360 of WNWU01013452.1, forward strand.
GATTACAGCAAGCGTGTGAAGGTAAGCAAGCTGGAGGCTCGAGGGAAAGGGATTTTTGCTACCGGTTCTCTGAACTGCCAGCCGCCATCACTACCTACTCACCCGAGCCTGTCCAAACTGGAAGCATTTTACCCCTGCTTCTTATGCTTTGGAGAATAGGTTGACCTCCTCTTCTTTGTGGCGGCCTTTTAAATATTGGAACACTGCTACTATCTCAAGCCTAGTCCTTCTTTTTATTAAGCTAGACATACCCAATTCCTCCAGCTCTTCTTTATATGTTTTAGCATTCAGTCCCCTAATTATCATTGTTGTTCTCTGTTTTTTTGTCTACTAGGACATCTAGATCCCTCTCATAGTTACTGCAATTGAGCCAATATTCACCTATTCTTGCCTAAGTGTAAAATCTTACTTTTCTCTCCAAACAACAAACTTAAGAAAGTGCTAGGGAAGGATTCCATGAACGAAAATCTTCAAGGGGAAAACAACCCAAGAAGTGTGAAAAAAGGTTAAAAGTGTGATTATAAAAGCCCAGTCTAGCACAATCAAAGAAAAGAAAAATAAGAGATCCCAGAAGAAATAAGCATGGCTGCACAAATAATTTTCTAAGAAACTGAAAGACAAAAGGGACAAGTATAAAAAGTGGAAAGAGGTGCACACAACTAAGATAGAATATCAGCATATATCAAAAGCTGAAAAGATGAAGTCAATGTCAGGCTTCAAACCAATGCCCTAATTAAAATATGAATCTCAAGCCGAGGTTCAAAAGAAATTCAATCATTTATTAGGAGCATCATGTCAGCACATACCAAGTGAAGTAAATTCTGACCTCACTCAATTCGCGCCTTGGCTCTGACCCTGTTTCCCCCTTCCCTCAAGGTGTGTCATCAGTCACATTCCCCAATGAAGCAATTTAATGGGTTGTAGAAGTCACTCCCTCTGGCCACTGTGGATATCCATGGAGATGGCCTTGACATTTGCTGGCTGGAATGTGCTTTGTTTTGACTGACTCTTCAATACAGCTGTGAGGCTTGATTCCCCATCCCCTGCCTATGGCTACTTGACAGCAGGTTGGGAAGGCTTTGCAAGTTGACAGTCAGTTGGTTCCTATCCCGAATCCCGAATTCTTAATTAATGTAAAGTACCCTTACATTACATTAAGGTGTATTTGATATTATCTTTCATTTTTCCTTCTTCCTTTTGCTACTCCTCTCTTCCTGCCTGTGTTTTCTTTTGCTGTCAGAGATATGATACTTAGTTTATAACCTACCAACCATACCAGTCCTTTTAAAAGTGTGATTATTAGTAATAGTTGAAAATCAGATCTCCAGCCATCAAAATCAAACTGAAAAATATTGTTGCAGTCAACATGGCATCAACAAAGCTAACTATCATCACCTGGAAAAAAAATTCTTAACTTGGAGACGATGTGACAACAATAATTTGATTCTAGTTCACAACATGTTTCCCATGAAAAGTAAATACTTAATACTTCTTACCACATAGAAAGGATTAAATCTATCCCAATAATCAGATATTATCCAGTCTCCCATCCCCAATTATACTGTAGGTACTTCAATCATCTCTCTCAAAAATATTTAATTTTCCAAAATCCCCTAATGTAATTACCTTTTTTTGCTGATTTCTTTTGTATTATATAACTGGTGGTAAAACAGATTTGCCATAGGTTGATCTTCACCTGCCATTGCATCAGTGATAATTAGAGACTGCATCAAGAAATGCTCCTGTGGAATTGTTGCAATTCTCAGCGATCCTGAGGAGATGGGGCGTTGGTCCTACCTGACACGCTCCTTCTCGTTGAGTGGAGACAGCAGCCAGTGTGGGTAGTACTCGCCCAATCAGATTGAAGGACTGAGTCTGCCAATAATTTTTAATCCTGCCCTTGTTGCCGGGCAGGCCAGCTTTTGGTGAAGACTTGAGAGACAGACTTGGCGTGTGGGATAAGAAGGAAGCACAGGCAACACAGGTAAGTAGACAGAAGGAGGAGACAGAAAAGGACTAGCCTAACATAGGGAGGGTCTGGCTGCTGTCTCCACTCAACGAGAAGGAGCGTGTCAGGTAGGACCAAAGTCTCTTCTCCATTGAGAGTGGAGACAGCAGCCAGTGTGGAACATACCCAAGTTCACTGTCCTGAACTCAGGGGGGACCCGGCTGGTCCGCAATACCCTCCCCGGCAATGACCCTCTGAAGAACCCGCCATCCAAATGTGGCCTCAGCCGACACAAATTGGTCCAGTTTATAGTGTCATATGAAAGGGAAAGGTGAAGTCCATGTGACCGCCCTGCAGATCTCAAGCAAAGGAGCCTGGGTCGCCCACGCTGCCGTCATAGCCATGCTGTGGGTGGAATGAGCAGTCAAACGTGATGGACACAGAAGGGAATGAAGGTCGTAGGCCGAAGCAATAGTCTGTTGAATCCAGTGACTGATGGTAGATGAGGAGACTTTGCATCCCTGGGAGACAGGTAAGAAGGAGACGAACAGCGATTCCGATTGATGGAAGGAAGCCGTCCTCTTAATGTAGAGCCATAACGCTCATCTGACATCCAGAGAGTGCCAACATCACTCCTATGGGTGAGAAGGCCGTGGGCAGAAATTAGGTAGAATAAGTTCCTGCAACTGGTGGAAAACAGAATTGACCTTCAGGATGAAGGTAGGGTCCAAACATAAGACCACATGGTCCGAGTGGAACACACAAAGATCAGAATGGGTGGACAAAGCAGCAATTTCCGAAATGCGGTGGACCAATGTTATGGCCACCAAGAAGGTGACCTTGCAGGAGAGCAGCCTGAGACTAGTAGTCCGCAACAGCTCGTACGGAGGGCCCATAAGCGACTCCAACACCAGTGGCAGATCCCAAGTAGGGTATCTATGTAGCACGGGAGGACACAAGTTCATGGCACCTCGGAGAAAGCAACAGATCAGAGGATGTTGCACCAAAGACAACAAGGAACCGCAGACAAGAACAGAAAACAACACGGCCATCTGCCGACGTAAGGTATTCGGAGAAAGACCTTGGGACAGGCCCTCCTGCAAAAAGACCAGAATGTTCACGATGGAAGGGTGAAGAGCGGGCATGTCGGTTCGGGAACACCAGGAGCAGAAGGCCCACCAGGTGGCAGAGGGGCAGTGTGAGGCCTGTAATGTCTGAATAACGTCTGCCAGAATGTCTGCTGCGCTCAACGTGCACCGCTCAACCGCCAAGCGGCCAGATTGAGCCAGGCTAGGTCCGGGTGCATCAGAGCGCCCTGGGAGAGGGTGTCATCCCCGAGGGGGATGCACCAAGATGGCACCACCAAGAGGGATACAAGGTCCGCAAACCAGGGCCTCCGGGGCCAATGAGGGGCCACAAGGACACTTCCACCTGCTCGAACAAGATCTTGCGGATCACCCTGGGCAGGAGGGACGTCTGGGGGAAGGCATACAGGAGACCCACCGGCCACGGAGTCCGCAGAGCATCAATGCCGGATGCCTGAGGATCTGGATACCGGGCGAAGAACCGTGGCAGTTGCGCATTCGCGTGCGTTGCAAAGAAGTCGACAATCGGAGTGTCAAACCACAGAGCCAGTTCCTGGAATATCCGCGGGTGGAGATGCCACTCTGCGTTGTCCACCTAACGATGACTCAGCCAATCTGCCTGAGAGTTTTCCACGCCGGATATGTGCTCTGCCCGAAGGGAGCAGAGGTGGCACTCCACCCATAGACCCAGCCTCATTGCCACCATTAGGAGAGATTTCAACCTGGTACCCTCCGCACTTTGTTCAAGTGCGCCTTGGCAGCAACGTTGTCCATCAGGACAAAGACATGGGCTCCGGACACAAGACGTCGAACACCCTCAGCGCGAGGAAGACCGTCTGCAGCTCCAGCCAGTTGATAGGGTGGCGAGACTCCAAGGTGGTCCACGTCCCTTGAGCCTGCTGACCTTGGCAATGGGCCCCCCAGCCGAGGAGGCTGGCGTCCATCGTCACCACCATCCTCTGGAGCTTGAGAAAGAAGCAACCCGCTGATAGAGCCAGGGAATGCCACCACCGAAGGGACCTGCAGACCGCAGAAGGAACTGGAATCAGCCTGGAGGAAGTGCCTCTGCCCTCCTTCTGCAATGGTAAGAGAAACCATTGGAGTTCCCGGTCGTGCAGCTGTGCCCAGGTAACTATGGATATGGCAGAGATCATCTTCCCCAAAAGTTGCAAAAGAACAAAAGGGGAGATGACACGGGACCCCTCAATACTGGAAACCAACTGCCTTATACTGTCCTGTCTATCAGGAGAGAGAAAAACCTTGCCCTGAACTGAGTCAATAAAGGCCCCTAAATGAACCAAACTACTTGGAAGGAGAAAGGGGGCTCTTCTCTAAATTAACCAAAAAACCATGGGCCGCCAGGGTCTCAACAGTAAGGTGAACATCCAAGGTGGCTTGCTGGGCGGAGGGAGATAACAGAAGGATATCATCAAGGTAACACAAAAGCCTAACTGAACAGAGTCGAAGAGAGGCCGCCAAGGCGGCCAACACCTTCGTAAAGGTGCGGGGGGGGGGGGGGGGG
>WNWU01013452.1:2305271-2339350 GCA_012654045.1 Ptyas mucosa
CTCTCTCTCTCTCCCCCTCTCTCTCCCACTCTTTCCCTCTCATTCTCTCTTTCTCTCTCCCCCTCTTTCTCTCTGTCACCCCCTCTCTCTCCCACTCTTTCCCTCTCATTCTCTTTCTCTCTTCCCTTTCTCTCCCTGTCTCCCCCCTCTCTCTCATTCTCTTTTTCTCTCATTCTCTCTTTTCTTTCTCCCCTCTTTCTCTATCTCTCCCCCTCTCTCTCCCACTCTTTCCCTCTCATTCTCTTTCTCTCTCCCCTTTCTCAGTCAGAATCAGAATCAAAAAGTTTTAGCCACCCACAGTTAAGGTGATCAAACTGCCAGTTACTACAATAATAAATTAAAATCAAAACTTTCAATATTTATCTTTCTCCATCAACTTTTCTTTTTTCTTTTCTCTCAGCCGGCTTCCTTATTTGACTTGCCTTAGCAGCCTTCTTCCCTGTTCTTTAAGACAAAAGAAAATCTAAAATGCCACAGGTCTTCAAAAAGGTATAGCAAACTGTTCCTAGAAAGCGCCTCTATTAAGTTGATTTAAGATAGAATAATAATCTTTGAAGGTGGTTAAGAAAGGAAGGTGTAACTTGCTGTCTGTTTGAAAAATGGATTTCAAAATGGATGACTTCTTTGACCTCAAACAGATTGCAGCCCCTCCCCTCCCAGCCTTTGGCATGCAGACAGCTTCGGAGTTCAACTCCAAAACAATCTGTCAGTTTATAGCTGCATTGAAGGGTCCTGAGGGGAAGTTGTTTAATACACCCTAACCGGGTGGGTTATAAAAACTGATGGGATATCAGTCCCTTCAGTTAAAAGGTAGAAGAGCAACACTCTAGGGAGAAATCCTTCAGAAATCTCTCCCCATATGTTCAGTTAGCCATATTCCCCGGAACTCAGAGTCAAGCTATTCTCCAAAGCACCTGAGGGCAGGACACGAATCAATGGATGAAAACTAATCAAGGAGAGAAGCAACCTAGAGCTAAGAAGAAATTTCCTGACAGAACAATTAACCAGTGGAGCAACTTGCTTCCAGAAGTTGTGAATTCTCAACACTGGACGTTTTTAAGAACAGATTGGACAACCATTTGTCTGAAATGGTATAGGGTTTGCTGCCTGATAGGCTATCTATCTATCTATCTATCTATCTATCTATCTATCTATCTATTGGTTCGAATTATATGCCGCCCTTCTCTGGAGACTCAGGGTGGCTTACAATGCGTTAAGCAATAGCCTTCATACTTTTGTATATACCTGCTTAGTAGGGCTCGGAGTGGCTGAAGGATTGGGTTTCCATTTTTTTCTATCACTTTGGAGTTTCTTAAGTATGCCTCAGTTTTAACATCATGTTTTGAAAGTTCTTATTTTGTTGTTGACTTACATCTTTAATTGCTAATCGTCTGGTTGAACACTGATTTATCTTAGTGAAATATAAATGTATTTTTTTTCTTTTTACTGTTTACTTAGGAGTTATAAAACACTTTCACTTTTGCAACATGGAAGTTGATGGGATGAAAATTTTGTCTTAGGTAGTGAAAACGATCTTATTCGATTTATACTTATATCAGATTACTACTATAAGGATTTTGTATCCCACTGGTTTTTTAAAAAAACTTTGCTGTTTTATTTTATGTTTGCATATATCTCTGATCTTTTTTCTTTCTTTTTTTAAAAAGATTGAATGTTTCCCTTTTTTTCTATTCACTCTCTATTGTGGGGAATATTATCTTGATTTTTCCTGCAGTCATTTTGTTATGGAACATCTATTTTTTTTCTCCTTGAGGGGAATTGTTTATGTTTTGTTGTCAATGTTTGCCCATACAAGAAATTTGGACTATAATAAAAATGAAAACTATAATAAATTAAGGATTTTGAACATTATACATTATTATTATTTATTATTATTATATTATATTTATATACCGCTCTACTCCCGGGGGACTCAGGGCGGTGTACAGACAAATGATAAAATACATTTAATACAAATATTTTAAAGAATTGATTAAAATACAATTAAATAATTTGGTCTTAAACCTAAAATTAAAACTCTAAATTTATGAGATTAAGATTTAAAAATATAAGAGCAATTTTAGAAGAGGTTAGTCCAGGCCAGCCTGCTGGAATAGAAACGTCTTGAGGGCACGGCGGAAAGCGCGGAGATCTGGGATTGTCCGTATCTCCGGGGGGAGCTTGTTCCACATGGTGGGTGCCCCCACAGAGAAGGCTCTCCCCCTGGGGGCCGTCAGTCGACACTGTTTGACCGACGGCACCCTGAGAAGCCCCTCTCTATGGGAGCGTACTGGTCGGTGAGAGGGTACTGGTGGCAGAAGGCGGTCTCGAAGATAGCCCGGTCATAAGCCATGGAGCGTTCTAAAGGTGGTAACCAAAACCTTGAAGTGCACCCGGAAGAACACAGGAAGCCAGTGCAGCTCGCGCAGGAGGGGTGTCACATGGGAGCGCCACATCGCTCCCATAACTACCCGCGCGGCTGCATTCTGGACCAACTGGAGCCTCCGGGTGCTCTTCAAGGGGAGCCCCATGTAGAGAGCATTGCAGTAGTCCAGGCGGGAAGTGACGAGGGCATGAGTGACCGTGTTTAATGAGTCCCGATTTAGAAAGGGGCGCAACTGGCGTATCAGGCGAACCTGATAAAAAGCCCTTCTGGCCACAGCCGTCAGGTGTTCTTCTAAAGATAGCTGTGAGTCCAGAAGGACGCCTAAGTTTCGAGCCCTCTCCGTGGGGGCTAATGACTCGCCCCCAATAGTCAGCGTTGGCACCAACTGACTATATCGGGATGTCGGAAACCACAGCCACTCGGTCTTGGATGGGTTGAGCCTGAGTCTGTTCCTCCCCATCCAGATCCGTACAGCCTCCAGGCACCGGGACATCACTTCAAGGGCATCATTGGGGTGGTCTGGGGTGGAGATGTACAGCTGGGTGTCATCAGCGTACTGGTGGTACTTCACCCCGAAACCACGGATGATCTCACCCAGTGGCTTCACATAAATGTTGAACAGAAGGGGCGAGAGAACCGATCCCTGTGGTACCCCACATATAAGGGGCCTCGGGGTCGATCTCTGCCTCCCTGCCAACACAGACTGCCACCGGTCAGAGAGAAAGGAGGAGAACCATCGCAACACGGTGCCCCTCACTCCCAACTCTTCCAGCCAGTGCAGCATGATACCATGGTCGATGGTATCAAAAGCCGCTGAGAGATCTAATAGGACCAGGGCAGAGGAACAACCCTTGTCCCGAGCCCTCCAGAGATCATCAACCAATGCAACCAATGCCGTTTCCGTGCTGTGTCCAGGCCTGAAGCCCGACTGGAACGGATCCAGATAAGATGATTCATCCAGGTACTGAGGAAGCTGTTGTGCTACCACACTCTCAACAACCTTCGCAACGAAGCGAAGGTTGGAGACTGGACGGTAATTAGCCAATATTGCCGGGTCCAGGGAAGGCCTCTTGAGGAGAGGTCTCACCACTGCCTCTTTCAAGGCAGCAGGAAAGACACCCTCACTCAGAGAAGCATTTATAATCCCCTGGAGCCAGCCTCGTGTAACCTCCCGAGAGGCCAGCACCAACCAGGAGGGACACGGGTCCAATAAACATGTGGTAGCATTCAGCCTCCCCAGTATCCTGTCCACATATTCGGGAGTCACAGAATCAAACTCTTTCCAGGTGGTATTCTCAAGACCTGCCTCCATCCTTTCCTCTGAATCTACTATGTCAGAGTCCAGGTGTTCCCGAATCTGAGCGATTTTATCATACAGATATTGAACAAAATCCTCGGCTCTACCCTCCAAGGGGTCTTCCCGCGCTTCCTGAAGGAGCAGGGAGCGGGTCACCCTAAACAAGGCGGCCGGGCGGTTATCTGATGATGCAATAAGAGCGGAAAAATAGTTATGTTTTGCCGTTTTTATCGCCACTAGGTAAGTCTTAATATGAGATCTTACCAGTGTTCGGTCAGATTCAGATCGGCTGGCTCTCCAACTGCTCTCCAGTATATACATCATATACTCCTGCAATATCTAGAAAAACAGATACAAAGGAAAGGCAAGAGCCAGATCAATTTAATGTTAAAGCCTTCTTGGAAGACTTTTGGAAAAAATGTTTTTCAATTTACAAATTTTTTGAATGAAAATTTAGATTAAAAAATTTGATGAATTAACAATAGTTATAAATCAACTTAAGGATGACATTCAGATACAGATAACAGCAGCTAAATTAGACTTGTAATTGGGTGGATTGGAAGTTAATTTGTTCTACAGAATTGAAGGAGAAGGAGCTTTGTCTAGAACTGCAGGTTTGTTGGAGAAGCCTGGAAGACAGAAGGGAAAGTGGGGACAAGACTGAAACCTTTAAATATATTATGGATTTGAATAAGGTTCTAGAATGTAGTATTTTCAATATTAACTAAAAATCAAGAAACTGAAGGCATAATTTCAAACTGACAGGAGGGAAGTTCAAAAGTAATGTTAGAAAGTATTACTTCACAGAAAGAATAGTGGAAGCTTGGAACCAACTTTCAGTGGACTAGTGAGTCAATTATCAGTAACTGAGTCTAAACATGTTTGTGATGGACAAACCTATCCATCATCTAACAAAAATTAGAAATAAATTCAAAATAATTAAAAATGAATTAATTAATTTAAAACAAAAAACCCAAAAAAACCCTTCAAAGCATAGATTAATTATCCCATCACTTTTCTATATTTCCATGTCCTTCTATGGAGTTTCATTTTGCATCAAAAGATATTGAAAGATCCATTTGAAGGGTTTCCAATGCACATTGCAGTAAACATTACCTGTTTGTGCAAAATGATAAAAGTTTGTATTTAGATGCAAATTAAAAATCTCCCTCATCGGACTTCCGGCGGTGACGTCATCGTGAACGGGGGGAAGAACGGTAATAGCCAATTCCGAAACCCCAATATTCTTGAATAATAGCCCTTTATGGGCTTCCCCGATCCCGTAGAGATCGGAAAATAAGAGGGGAAATCCCAAAGCCTCTAGACGCAGCGCTAGCATCGAAAAGGAAATGGGATAAACCCTCCGAAATTATCCAAGAAGAAGTTTGCCTTTTAGGCGAGTAGGAGCGATGGCGGCCGTCTAAAGAGAAGCAAGCGAGTTAGAAGCAGTTTCGAGTGGAGGAGAAGAGCGGAGAATCCCAGGAGCATGGGTAATAAGACAATATCGGAGAGAGGAAAAGAGGAGCGTGAACGGATACTTAAATCGCGGCGGTGTATTAAGGGGAAAGCACAAATACTAACTTAAAGTGGAAGAAACCGGAGGAAACTCGAATGACCAGGCAACTCTAGGCGAACCTGGAACTCTAATACCGTGTTGAGAGAGACATAAAAGTGGGGGATTGAGCAAAAAAGAAGAGGATTTAGGACATTTATAAACTGATATATTGCCAAGCTGTCAACTGACTATCGGGCTTAGGAGTGACAAGATGGAAGGAAAATAAAGCCGTGTTGAATGAGATCCAGGAGCAGCCATATTACAGGAGAGGCTGATGTTAAGTTTGGACAAAAAGCGTTAACTGCATTTCCAGCTTTTCCATTTCTTGCCTAGCCATTAAGAACTTGATTACTTTGTATATGCTGCTTCCAGATACCAAAGGAAACCATTAATTCCTATTATCAATTATAATTGTATATATATTTAACTATATTTATTTAATCCAACTACTCATTAAGTATTTATTAATTCTTATAAGATAATTCTAGGTATTGATTGTGTTAGCAACTGATTGTCCGAAAAGCTAAGGGGGGAAAAGAACAGGGGATTAGTTTAAATATTTAAACTCTATATAGGATTAATTAACTAGTTAATTAAGAATTTTTATTACCCTTTTTTCTTGCTTCTCCTTCTGTTTAATTGATATTATAATAATTAGAAATAACTGATTGATTTAAATGACTGAATTGATTTACTGAATACTTGAAAAATAGGGGACAATTGATTGATATTTGCATATAGTAATGATTATAACTGATTGCTGATTTTTGATTACTAGACTACTGGGGAAACAGTTAAACCTCATTATAGTGATAGGGAGAAAAAGGTCTACTTGACTCAGTGATTTTGACAAGACCAGCAGTAAATACACACAAAGAACTATAAGAAATAGTGTATAGTATAAAAAGGGGAAATTATATGTTAGCCTGGGAAAGCTTTTCTAGAGCCCTAAAAATGTCTACAACTTCTACCATTACAAAAACAGTTAAAAAACCAGTAGTTGGCATGACAACGGCTGCATCCACTCCCTCTCCCTCACAACAGAAAACATTAGACAGCATGGTAGTAAGAGAGAAGGAGAAAGAAAAAACGGAAATGACATTAACTGCAATGCAAAATATGTTTGCAACAATACAGGAAACACTATTAAGAACACAAGAGAAAATGGCGGAGAACCAAGAGGAAGTGAGGTTATTACACACAGAAATTAGGAATGAAATTGGAGAGGTCCGAGGAGATATTAAAAGTATGAACGATAAAATTGGAGATATACAGCAATCACTAAATGAAAATGAACAGAGAATTAAGAAGGCAGAAGTAAAAATAGATTCTGTTGAAAGGAAAGTAGAGAGAATGGAACAAAAAACAATCCAAATAAATAAAGAATTATCAGACTCCCTAGCGGTTCTGGAAATGGAGAAAGCTTCATATTTCCTTCGCTTTCAAAACATTTCAGAAGAAAAAGAAGAGGACCTCGAGGAGAAAATGGCGGAAATTATAGCAGAAATATCGGAGAGAGACAAGCAAACTATACAGGACCAAATAGAGGAAACATATCGGGTTCAGACAAACTATATAAGAAAACACCGGCTGGTAAGGGAGGTACACGTGAAATTCGCTAAAAGATCAATAAGAGATGAGGTGTATATGAAATCTAGGGGAGGCACGCTAACTTACAAAGGCAAGGAAATTATTATCTTAAAGCAAATACCCCGAAGGATCAGGAACCAGAGGCAACAATTTCATTTTCTAACTAATCAGTTAAACAGACATAAAATAACCTTCAGATGGCTAACTCCAGAAGGGATATTGGTCACCTGGGAGGAAAAAAAATATAAACTGGATACTGTAGAAAAAGCAAGGGAGTTTCAAGAGACACATTTGAGTCAGGAGAATGACCAAGATAGTAAGGAGGAGATAGAAAGTAGAAGCCAAGAAGACACTATATCAGAGTCATCTCAGGAGACAGTAATAAAAACAAGACAAGATAAAGAAAGAGAGGAGAGGGAAGGGGCTAGAATGAAAAATCGAATGGAAACAAGAAACACTAAAAAACAACAACAGTAAATAATGGAAAAGGACCTAAAACTTTTTTCAGTCAACATAAATGGCCTGAATGACCCCAAAAAAAGATCTCAAATTTTGACTAAATTACGCAAATTGGGAGCAGATGTGACGTGCCTCCAGGAAGTCCATATAAAAAGAAGATACCACGAGATTTTGGAAAACCCTAAACTAGGAAAATTATACACGTCACTGACCTCAAAAAAAAAATAAGGGAGTGGCGGTATACGTCAAAGATTGGATTCACTCAGAATTAAAATACGCAGATAAAGAAGGTAGAATAGCTATGATTGAATTAAAACTGGATAGCAGGGAAATATTATTGGTGGTAATATACGCACCGAATCAGAACCAACAGGACTTCTTTAAAAAAGTACATAATAAAATAGTGGAATTTGACTACGAGGATATTTGTTTAATCGGCGATTTTAACGCGATTGTGGATGTAAAAAAAGATTACAAAACCCTGAAAAAGAATAAGAAAAAGAAAGAGACTCTCCCGAAAGAATTCTTTGAAATGATTAAGGAACTAAATATGAGAGATGCCTGGAGAGAAACCCATGAAGATCATAACCAATTTACTTTCTATTCACACACCCACCAATCATGGTCATGTATTGATATGGCGTGGATGACTACAAGTGTTAGAAACGAGGTGGAAAAAATAGAAATAGAAGTCAATCACTGGGCAGACCACAGCCCTATTCTGATAAATTGGAAAGGAACCAAAAGATTCAAACGTTGGACAATGAACCAAAGACTCTGTAAACAACCTGACTACAAAGCAATGCTAGAAAAAGAATTTGAGTGGTTTTTCAAAATAAACAAGAAAGAGGATACCTCCATTCAGAATACTTGGGACACGACAAAGGCATTTATAAAAGGCTTGACGATAGCTTATACAGGAAGAAAGAACAAGGAAAGGAAACAACAATTAAATAAACTTCAGGAAGATCTAAAAAATGCAGAACTAGAACTTCAGCAATACCCTCAAAATAAAGGAATAAAAGAAAAATGGAAGGAAATAAAACACAACCTAAATATGATAAACCAAAAAGAACTAGCACAAAAAATAAAAATGGCTAAGCAAAATTATTTTGAATTCGCGAATAAAACAGGAAGATGGCTAGCCTACAAATTGAAAAGGGCTAGGGAAAAAAGAATGATACTCCAGCTTAGAGATACAACGGGGAAAATCTGCTATAACAGGAAGGAAAAGAAAGAAATTGTCCAAACATATTACTCAGAACTATATAGACAGGGAGAGGTGGATGTTGAAAAGATGAAACAGTACATACAAGGAGCGAATATGCCACAATTACAGTGGAACAGAGGGAAGCGATGAATGAACCGATAACTATGTTCGAACTGGATACTGCATTGAAAAAACTCAAAAATAACAAAACTCCGGGTCCGGACGGAATTCCAGGAGAATTATACAAATCAATGCAGGAAACACTAGGTGAGAAGATGTTGGAGGTATATAATGAGGCATTAGAGAAAGCAACTATACCACAGACTTGGACTGAGGCAATAATCACTATTATTCACAAGGAAGATACAGATCCCAGCTTAATCCAGAACTACAGGCCGATATCTTTATTAAATACGGACTACAAAGTGTTCGCCACAATCATAGCAGAGAGACTTAAAAGGATTCTGAATAGCTATATACATAAAGACCAAAATGGATTCCTACTGGGCTGACAAATTAGAGACAACATGAGAGTGATACTAAATGCACTCGAATACTATGAAGTTCATTCGGAAAGACAATCTGTGCTGGTTTTCCTTGATGCCCAAAAAGCGTTTGATAATTTAAATTGGTCATTTCTAAAATATCAACTAAAAAACATACAGCAAGGAGCAAATCTGGAAAATATTATAGGGAAACTCTATACAAAACAAACAGCAAAGGTAATTATTAATGATGAGGTGACTGAACAATTTGATATAACTAAAGGAGTCAGACAAGGTTGTCCGCTCTCTCCTTTATTGTATATTTTATCACTTGAGATCTTATTAAAAAAAAATAAGAGAAGATCAAGAGATTAAGGGTTTGAAAGTCAGGCACGAAGAATATAAAACTCAGGCTTTTGCCGATGATGTAGTACTTATAACAGAAAAACCCTTAGAAACACTACCAATTTTTTTTTAAAAAATAGAAGATTACGGAGAGGTGGCTGGACTACAGGTAAATAGAAATAAATCTAAACTATTGGTTAAAAACTTAACAAAAACTCAGGAGGTGGAATTGGAAAAAGTAACTCAAATACAAGTTTCTAATAAAGTGAAATACTTAGGCATCTGGCTGACACCAAGAACCTCCTCTATAAAGGAAAATAACTACGACAAATTAGTAACCCAGATAAAAAAGGATTTGGACAATTGGAAAACCTTGTAAATCTCATTTATGGGAAGAATCTCAATAATCAAAATGAACATCTTACCAAGACTGTTGTACTTATTCCAGGTGGCCCCAATAAATCTAAGGAAAAAAATTTTATTAGTCTAAATAGGATTAGCTCTAAATTTATTTGGCAGGGAAAACGACCAAGGATAAAGCTAAAATTACTGCAGGACGCTAAGGAAAGAGGAGGGCTAGCACTCCCAGAATGGGAATTATATCATCAGGCAGCGGGCTTAATGTGGCTCAAAGAATGGATTGATTTGAACAATAATAGAATATTAACTATCGAAGGCCACAATTTACAGGCAGGCTGGCATTCCTTTCTATGGGAAGAAAAATATAAGTCCCATACATACTTCAAAAGACATACAATCAGACAGGCCCTATTACATACATGGTTAACAATTAGACGACAACACTACACTATGATTCCGCTTTGGTTTTCACCTACGGAAGCCTTAAAACATCCTAACCTGTTAGAAATTAGAAACATAGTAAGATATAAAGATCTAATGGACCATCAAGGTAAGCTAAAATCCAAACAGCAATTGGAAGTAGATACAAATAAGGAGATTGACTGGTGGACTTTTACTCAGGTACAATCAAAATACAGAGAACATATTAAAAAATATCAAATCAGTAAGGAGAATCAGGAATTAGACACCATTCTAGAGACGAAGGAAAAATTAATTAGTAAAATCTATAAATTTCTGCTAAGGTACAAAATGGAAGATGAAACGGTCAAACATACAATGATAAAATGGATGCAGAACTTCAAATATTCAATAGACCTCGACAAATGGGAAGAATTCTGGCAGATGAATATTAAATCAACGCTCTCCGTGGCATTCAAGGAAAACCAGCTCAAGATGTTTTATAGGTGGCATATGCCACCAACCAGATTGGCTAAAATAAACCCCAAAAACAACCCGAATTGCTGGAAATGTAAGAAATCCCAGGGCACTTTCTACCATCTATGGTGGACCTGCCCAGCGGCGAAAAAATTTTGGTCTATGATTAAAACATGGCTAGAACAAATTACCAGAGTAAAAATACACAAGAAACCCGAAACCTTCCTTTTAGAAATCTTTACTACAACTTACTCTAAAGAAACAAAGTATCTGCTAATACACATTCTAACAGCGGCCAGAATAACATATGCTAGTACTTGGAAGTCAGAGAAAATCCCCACGGAGGAAGATATCATAGATAAGATTACACAATGCGCGGAGATGGACAGATTAACAAAGGAATTAAAAGAAAAAGAAGATTCTGAGTTTTATAAAATATGGAATAAATGGTATCAGTGGCGTAAGGTTGTCACGGAAAAAAGAGACAAATCAGACAGAATAAAACATAATGATACTTGCTCCACCCCCACACAGATAGCAAATCCTGAGGGAAATGTAGGAAAGGCTGGGAAAAACTTGACCTAGAGTTTGTAATATAGAAAGGGTTAAACAAACAATATAGATCTAGTGAATTATGCATTGAGGGAATATGTATAATTATGTAGTTGATTATCACACTGCGAAACATATGCTTCAAATGAGTGATATATATAATTGTTTTAATCTATGTGATTTTGTTATATATGTTTTTGTATGTTTGTCTTTTTTATTTGTTAATAAAATTTATAAATTTAAAAAAAAATATCCCTCATCCCTCATCCCTTGTTGGACATCTGATTTTAGCCTAGGGAAGTTGGGTGAAGTATAATTTATACTGGAATAGTGGAAAATATAGCACATTTCCTTATATAAATTATAATAGAATGACTAGACCATTGCTTTCCAGTTTCTGTTGTTCCAGTATAAATTACTGGTTTCATTCAACTTCTTTAGGCTAAAATCAGAGATCTAACAAATACTCAGACAAGGGATGAGGGAGATTTTTAATTTGCATCTAAATACAAACCTTTATCATTTTGCACAAACAAAAATGAAATGCAGTTCAAAGTTCTAGCTCTCTGAATTATGTTATTCTATTTTATTTACCAATAATCCAGATATACTTTATTTAGCTTTCATTTGAGAAGAATCGTTTGCTGATAATAACGGTGGGTTTTTGTTTTGTTTTTTTGATCATAAGGAGTGTTCTTCCTATCTTCAAACAAGTGCAAATAGAAACTAGTTTTGCACGACTCAGTACAAATGGGATTTGGAGATAGTTATATAAAAGGAAAGGTTTCTGGACCAACTTTTGATTCAAACAAACTACATTTTTGGCTTGGCACATTGTCTGAGTTCTGCTGAACTCTTCAAATATTTCTTGAAATGCATGTTTTTTTCTCAGAGCACTTGATTATTCCTTAACATGTTATTGAAGAAGTGCTATTTTCATCTTTTTTTTAATGTTTATTATCTCTGTGATGATTTTGAACAATGGAACATTCTCCATCAGCATTTCATTATAAACACAATGAGTGTGAAGTGAGAATCATTTGCTGATAATTACCCAAAATTTGCTTTCCCTTCCTTAGTTTCGATTACAATGTAATAATCAATTTGAATTCTCACAGTCTTGTTTGTAATAATTCAAGCAAGCAATAAGATAATTTAGAAACTATCTACCAAGCATATGCTGGTAATGAATCAAATCCATATGTGCACTGCAACACATTTCTGAATGCTAAAACTGAACAGCTTGAAGTAAGCCAAAGAAATCAGTGCAAAAACATAATGATAAAGCTTTGCATGGAGCTTTCAGAATATTTAAAGTGCTTCTCTTAATTTATGATGTTGCAACTGTTAGCATTTCAGAATGGAGGATCCTCTTAAACAATAAAAATCCAGTGTCATTGGATTCAGTGGGTTTTACTTCTTAAAGTACATTCCAAAAGGACAGTGCCAGAAACTTCACAGCACCAGAAACCTCAGAAAACAGTGCCAAGAAACTCAAGCCAGCCCTTCCCCCTTTAAGAAAACCAAGAAGCACCAGCTGAAAGAAAAATTCAGAGCAGCCCTGCTAACCGGGGATGGGTTCTAAAAACCGGTTCTGTGGGAGTGACTTATTTTGTGGGCATGGCTTGGGGGGGGGGGTAATGTGACTGGGTGGGTGTGGCCAACTTTTTTTTTTTACTTTGAAAAGCATTTTTTTCTACAACCTTAAGAGGTTGCAGAAAAAATGTTTTTTTAAAAAATATATATATATATGCCGCCCTTCTCCGGAGACTCAGGGTGGCTTACAATGCATTAAGCAATAGCCTTCATACCTTTGTATTTTTTATATACAGCTTATCGCCCCCATAAACCGGGTCCTCATTTTACCCACCTTAGAAAGGATGGAAGGCTGAGTCGACCTTGAGCCTGGTGAGAATTGAACTCGCAGTAATTGCAGGCAGCTGGATGTTAAATGCTGCCTTAGTAGGAGGCATTAGCCTCCTACGCCACTCAGGCTATTTTAAAAACCTCTGACGATCAGGCAACTCAGCTGGGATTGCCAGAGGCTTTTAAAGGCATTCTTTTCCCTACAACCTCTTTGCCGAAGAGGTTGCAGAAAAAGTGCTTTTAAAAGCCTCTGACAATCCCAACTGAGCCTTGTGATCATCAGAACCTTTTTTTTTACTTTTAAAAGCATTTTTTCAGCCAAAGAGGTTGTAGAAAAAATGATTTTAAAAGTTTTTTTTTAAAAAAGCCTCTGATGAGGTGGGCAGAATAAGCGAGCGGCGATTGGGCCGGGGACCAGTTTGGGGACATGGCCAGCCAATGTTATTACCGGTTCTCTGAACTACTACAAATTTTTACTACCGGTTCTTGCGAATCCATGTGAACCGGGCGCAACCCACCACTGCTGCTAACAGAGCTGACAATAGAAACACTTGAGCCATTAAGATAAGGAGAATCGGGTTAAAAATAACTCACCAAGGCAAAATCAGAACTCCCTTTTTCCTGCCCCCTGACAAGATTAACCTCCATGATAGGAAAGACAAAGGTCCTGAGACAGGATTAACCCATTAAGGCAGGAAGACAGGATCCAGGGCAATTACTTTAACTAGAGACACACAAATAAACCCATCAAGCTGCAGGAGCTTCAAAGGGGAATTAAGCATAAAAGGCTAAGAGTCACACCTGCAATCTGCTTGCAAGCCAGAAATGCTTGAGCTGTGTCACTACTTTTCTTGCCCTCCTGAATTAAAGGATCCCTTTTCTGTCAGCTGCTTCCATGTCTATTTCTTAGCATCAGTGACTGCTTCCCAGCTGGGAAATGAACACAGGAAATTTTTTCCAACATTAGTCTACCATGCATAGATTTATATTCACAGGCAGATTTAGATTCATAATATAAAATTATCATTCCATGAACATAATACTCTGATGATTTAGCTAATTATTTTTAGTTTACCTAAATTCTAAGCAAAAACAACTCAGGCATACTGTCAGTAGCATTACCTACTAATATCAAAAGTCTTATTTTTTCAATTTACCGAAACAGAAATATTATAGAACATAAATAGAGCTAGAAGGGACTTTGGAGTTTTCTAATCCAATTCCCTTCTTGAGGAGGGAACTCTATGCCATTCCAGAAAAATGACTGTGCAATCTATTCTTGAAAACATCCAGTGATGGCACAGCCACAGCTCCTGGAGGCAAGTCATTTCACTTATTAATTATTCTCATTGTCAGAAAATTTCTCCTTAATTCTAGGTTAGATCTCCCTTTAATAATCTTCCAACCTTATCTTGCTGTCAGGTATTTTGGAAAACAAGTTGACCCTCTCTTCTCTGTGACAGCCCCTCAAGTATTGGAAGACTGCTAGCATGTCACCCCTAATTCTTCTCTTCATTTACTAGATATACCTAGTCCTCTCAACTGTTCATTGTTGAGTCTCCAGATCCCTAATCATCTTTTTTGCTGTTCTCTGCATTCTTTCTAGAGCCTAAATATCTTTTTTGTATCATGGTAACCAAAACTGGATGCAGTTCCAAGTGCAATATAAAACAATACCAACACTTCACATGATCTTGATACTATCCCTCTATTGATACAGCCTAGGACCACCCTGGCTTTTTTGGCAGCTGCAGCTCATTGGTGACTCATGCTTGTTGTCCACTAGGATATCTTGATCCCTCTCAGTTACTGCTGTTGAGCCAGCTATCACCTATTCTATAGATCTGTGCATTTGGTTTTTCTTGCTTAAGCGTAAGTCTTTATTTATCTCACAACTGCATTGCACTTTGTTAGATAGGATCCACTATTCAAGACTGTCAAGTTCCTTCTGAATCTTGAGTCTATCATCTAAAGTTTTGGGTATCTCCCCCAGCTTGGTGTCTTCTGTAAATTTGATGAGTTCCCCTTCTATCCCCTCATTTAAATCTTTTATGAAGGTGTTGAAAAGTTCTGGTTCATTTTCTCCAACCAGTCCATTAGTCGACCGATCATTTCCTTTACCTTTTTCTTCTTTTTTTTACATCTTGAAAGAAATTATTGTTGTTGTTGTTATTGTTGTTGTTGTTGTTGTGTGGCACGCAGTCAGCCAGATGTTAAGACTGGGTTAGGCATTTTTGTCTATCTATTGAGTCATTACCAGCGATCTGGAATAGGCAAAGCTGGATGTTTGATGGTGCTACATATATCTTTGTAGCATGGAAGTTGTTCCTATTAAGCCACCTTTTGCAATTGACTGATGACAAATTTGTCAATGCCAATGGTGTTCAAGTAGTGCAATCTTCTTGCAGCAGTTTACCAGGTGGTCCACTTTTTTTCTGCTTCTTTGCATAGTCAGCACTTCCTGTCTATTGTTGTCTTCTCAATTCTACTTTATGTGCATTTGTCCTTAAGGCGTGGTCTTGTGCAGCCAGAATTAGTCCCTCTGTTTCTTTCTTCAACTTTCCTGCTCTTAGCCATTGCCAGGCCTTGTTATTATCTTCTTTCCATGCTATTTTTTAATGTACTGGCCATCTAGTGCTTTGTCTTCCCATGCCTCCATTCTCTTCTTCATTTTGTCAGATCCACCACCTTCAGCATTTGTTCCCATCTATGTCACTACCAAATTGATGAAACATTTTTCATGGCATCACAACACCCATTCATTACTTGCCCCTGCCTCAAAGGTTTGTAAATGACTGCAGATGACAAATGTATTTTAGAAATACAATTATGTGACCTGGAATGCAGGTCACATTTTCAATACATAGAATGAGCAACATCCTTTAAAAAATGGCTTTTTTCATTAAAGTGCTGGATCCAGATAGCATTCATACATAACTTTCTACATATTTCTTTTATATTCCATTAAATATCATGATTCTATAATAAGTAGACTTAGAATAATTTTATTGCCACTTTGAATGTGCAGTAATCGGCATACATTAAAATAAAATGTTGTTGCATACAGCTCTCAAAGGGTCACTACCTCCAATATATACTACATAGACTATATATATATATGCATACACCCACATATATTATATGACATAGAGAAACAACACAGTCTAGTTCAGATAGTGTGTATACACACACACACACACACACACACACACACACACACACATGGCAAGAAAAACGAATCTTGTGAGTTTACCAGATGGATGGCAGAGGGAACAAAGCTGTTACAGTATGTTTCTCTACAGTGAATTTGTTAACGTTTTATGTACTGTGTGTGTCTGTGTGTATGTCTATGTGTTTCTCATTCTTTATTTTTACAATAGTGACAAGATTTAGGGGGAGTATGTTTTTTCCTGAACATTTTATCTAAATTCATTCATACATACATACATACATACATACATACATACATGTGAGAACATGAGTTCTAGTCTGAGTCTTGCCATTGATATGAAGGCAACTTCATTCTCCAATATCCTAGGATGGAAGCAATATCAAACCATTTACAAAATTGCTGCCATGAAAACTACAGGGGTTTGTCTAGGCAGTTGTCAGTAGTCAAAAGTGACTCAAAGGCATATGCACACACACACAAAAAGTATGCAGTATAATATGTATTTATATTATATTATGCCTTAGATTGGGCATTACAACTTATGTACGCTGGTAAATGTATATAGAACTGCTTCCTTCACTTGCCTAAGAACTGGCTACATTTTTGTAAGCATCATTTCTACATTGCAGAAAGATTAAAGACAATGTGATTTTGAGCATAAATCTGATAAGTGAAATACACAAGTGCAAGGTTGTTTGCTTATAATTAATCAATATAGTGAGGCTAGAGGTAACTAGTAATTGTTACTGGGCAGGAGTATAAATAAGCTCTGCTGAAGGAATGTGATTATAAATATGTTATATTTACAACAGCATGCTTCCCTTTAACATTACTTACCTGTATTCAAAGGTAGCAAATCAATAAAGCACAAGCATGGCAGGGACCTATTTGTACTTCTCACTGATGAAATTAACTTCACATCTCTGCTCTCTCATCTTTGTGAAGGTGAAGGCTAATGTATCTGCTTTTCGATTACCAGTTGTATAAATTTGCATCATGACATCTGTAGTGAGTTCACAGCTGTATATTGACCTTGCTATATTTTCTTCCTTATGATGTTCAGAGATAGATTTACCTAAATATTGCTAAATAAATGACTGTCTACTAGTCGTGATGGCATTTATTGTATTTTCTTTTTCAACAATCAAAGGTAGCATCTAGATATCAGTTTCTAGAGAATAATAGTCTTGAACTTAAGTTCCACATAAGCCTTCATTGGTTCATTTTTTTTTCAGATGACTGATTGTGAGAGAAAAATTATTTCTCAATTGCTGTGCCTATTAATGGCTTTTAGAATCGACAAGTAAATAAGCCAATCAGAAAGCAGCTAATAGGTTTGAATCTCCCGGGCTTTTATGTTCCCTCCTCTAACTGTCACAGTTGACAGTATAAAAGGAGATTCTTGACAGAAAACCGAGCTCTTCTGTTAGAAAACTGTGGGCTGTTTGGAAGTCAGTTAGAAGGGCAGTTCTGATGGTTTACAAGACTATTTATTCTGAGGAAGAATAACCAGAACTAACATCACTTAGAGCGATTACATACATATATATATATATAGAGAGAGAGAGAGGACAGGATATTTAAGCAAAATAATGAAATACTATTTAGTATTTGAATAGATATTGTTTTATTTTTATATTAATAAAAACATTTATTGTTAACTGCTTCAGAGGCTCATTTGTTAAAGTAGATCTTAATAGAGATAAAGGTTTACAGTCATTGATTTATTTCCTCTCTGACACTGATCAAGGTCACCAGGTGTTGCTGCCACTGCCACCACTATTATTTACATATTGATATTGCGTCAACATTCCCCAAGCTCCTGCTGCCCCCATTCATGTAGAGTAGACACTATGGCAAACTTGCTTATTTTAATTTTCAAATACTACCTATGATTACAAGAAATAACCGCTGATGCTATCGGACAGCTGCAGGTGGCTCAGAAACCTCATTACTTGCTTACTGTATTTATTTGTTTTTTTGTTTAACATTGCTGTCTATCTCATATTTGTGACTCTGGTTTCAGATCCTATTCAGATTAGATTGAACCTTCCTTCCTTCTTTCTCCTTCCTTCCTCCACCTTCCCCAGCATAATTCTCAGTTTAATACAATGTGGAATATAATTAAAAGTCAATGTTTTTGGAGGTAAATCAGAAAAGAATCTAACAACTGACTTACCTAAAGGGTTTAGCCACTCTGAGATTCAAACAGCAAAATGAGAAATTCCAATTAACGGAAGAAGGCTGTAATCAAAGTGAACACTGTATGAACAAACAACTGCCAGGAAAAAAAACGAGCCTTTAAAGATATTGATTACAACATGTCACTTAGAGAAAAAGAAAATTGAGAACAATGCCCATGGCATGCAGTAGTGACCCTCAAGATTCTGTCTTGGGCCCGGTACCTTCAACATTTCATAAACTATTTAGATGAGTGGATAGAATGGGAACTGAACTTATTAAATCACAGACAACACTGTTGACAGGAATAATCAACACTTTAGATAATATGTTCAAGATCCAGAAGGATCTTCACAGATTTGGACACTGACCCTATGCAACAAAATGCAATTCAGTAGTCAGAAAAGCAAGCCCTTACATTTACACAAGAAAAACCCAATTCACAGGTGTAAAATAGGTTGTACCTGATTCAACATTAGTGCTTATAAGATCTAGATTCAAGGGTCCCCAACCTCCAGGTCATAGCCCACTACCGGACCATGAGCCTATTGGAGCAAGGCCACAGAAGTGGTGAGTGAGCTCATGTTCGTGTGTTCCCACTCACAAAAGCAGTGGTGAGTGATGCACACATGCATGACTGGTGCTTGTGCAAATGGAGCTGTGCCTGCGCTTGCCCTCTGCATGTGCATACAGAACCATTCCCCTCTCTCTTCCCCCATTGGTCCACAAAGCTGAAAAGGTTGGGGAACTCTAATATAGATGTCCTAGTGGTCAATCACTTAAACGTAAGCCATCTATGATTAAAAGATTTACAAGGACCTTTCCAATTTTGCTAGTCAATGTTCTATTTTCTTAATAACTCTGTGTAGTAGTGATAAATACAAGTGATGAGTTTTCACTAATTGTGTGAAGTTTTGAAGAAGCTTTTAGAGCTAGAAGAATTTCATCTATTCAAACATGTAAACAAGTAGCTATATACTTTAAGAGAGCTATTGTGCCATATTTAAAAGAATTAAAAAGCCATTTGTACAATTGTTTTTATTGAAATGTACCTTGCTTTGACATTTCTATGAGGAACTATTTATGCAATGTACTGCTTTCTAGTTATAATATGACATTTTCCAGATTGTAATCATTTATACAAACAATTAGAGTATATGGGTAGGTTTTTTAAACTTTCAGAATGATTTGAAATCCTATACATCTGGCAAATAGATGGATAGTTTTATATGTTTAAGTATTTTTATACTGCTTTGCAGTAACGAAATCAGTTGTTATGACTTAGCACACTAATGCAGAGTCCTGGATTCCAGCAATGCATTTCATGAAAAGAAATACCAATTTTCTTTGTGGCTTTTGACAAATGACACAGAAGCAACTGGTAAGTGGTGTGATTGCATGTTATCCACTATTACCTTGAAATGTTTAATAATCTAAAGAAAAGCCCTGAAGAATTTTTCTAATTGATGGTTTGTGCCTCTAATTGTATCTCCTTATGTCTCTGTGAACTTCTAGTCACTTTGGAAGATAGCAGTTCCAGCAGTTATATCAAAAGTCCCTATTTTCTTCCCCGTTCCTCTCACTAGATAGATTCAAGAATGTTGTTTATAACCTGTTCTGCATGCAGCAGAAATCAGTATTTATGTCCTAGAACCGTGATGGCGAACCTATGGCACGGGTGCCACAGGTGGCACGCGGAGCCATATCAGTGGGCACGCGAACTCAGCTCTGGCACACATGCGTACACCAGCCAGCTGATTTTCAGGCCTTCTGGGCCCACCAGAAGTCAGAAAACACACTGTTTCCGGCCTCTGGGGGGCCTCTGGGTGGGTGGGGAAGGCCGTTTTTGCCCTCCCCAGGCTCCTAGAAAGGCTCTGGAGCCTGGGGAGAGCAAAAAACGGGCCCGCTGTGCCATCGCGTGCCAAAAGCCAGGGGGGCAGGGCACATAGAATTATGGATGTGGGCACGCGTGCGTGTGACCCCACTGTGCTCCCCCCCCGCTTTTGGCACGCGATGGCAAAAAGGTTAGCCATCACTGTCCTAGAATGTTATATACAGGGACATTTTTTTTCATTGCAAATCACAGAATTTAACAAAAGTACAGAAAACAGAGGATAATGTATTCTGGTTGTTACAATTCTGCCCAGTTCGGTGAACCAGCTAATCTCACCACTGGCTGGCCCCACCCTGCCCATTTTTGGGCTGTTTTCAGCCATTTTCAGGCCATTTTTAGCTGTTTTAGGGGCATTTGGCCATTTTGGATGTTCAGTAGTAGTAAATAAATAGAAAGGGAAAATGAGTCAAAGGCCTCAGCAAGGTACAATTTCCCTCACTGTTTATTTACTACTACTGAACATCTAAAATGGCCCAAAAAATGCCCCCCAAAATGGCCAAAAAAACAGCCAAAACCAGCCAAAAAATGGCAAAAAAAATGAAGATTTCAAATCTTCAATTATCTCTCTTGAAGCTGTACAACAGCTTGGATTTGAAAGGGGAAGAGGAATTTGTAGCTTGTGTGAGCACACACTTCACACCTCTCAATACCTCACATCCGTTGTGATTTTTCCTGCCCCACTGCGCAAATCTTTTAAACATTTGCTGGCAAACACAAAGTGAGCCTTCACCCCAAAGCATATTCCCCCTTCTGAATTTGGATTATTACACAACCATATGAAATAGTATAAAATCGCACTACTAACACAGTAACTTCTGGACTATAGCAAAACTTTGTGAAAAATATTGATATAAATTCTCATACCCCATATATAGATTATGTTGAACAAATGTAATGTCTTTGGGTTGATTTAAAACCAAGATATGAAAATAAGGAAAACAAGAAAACTTCATCAAAAACTTGAATCGCCATAATGTTGTCTTCCTAAAGTCCCTTGCTTCCTACTTTGCTCCAATTACAATTGCTCAACTTTGATTCTGTGATCCTTAGTACCATACTTTATCATTTCTCTTGTTTTCTGAAGGTAAAATTATCAGATGAACAAAATAGATGGCACATGCATAAGGGTTATCTCCACTAGTGTTTCCCAAAGCAGAATTTTATTTGCAGAATATTAAATCTATTTCTATTGTTGCGTTTATGTTTTTGTTGTGGCTTTATTATTATTCTGTGAATTATCTTGGAGTTATAAAATATAAATTTTAACATGTAAACTATACTAAATGGCACCTTTAGAGTATATTGCAAGTTAGGCTGCTGGATTGAGAGCATGGGAAATGAAAATTGTCATGTTTTGCCATTTATTCCATTCTTCTGCCTGCTATTACCACCAACAATGACAGGTTTTTCCTTTGGCTTAATGACATACCAATTTCCTTTTCTTCCTGAAATTTGGTCTTAATTTAGGAGTTAATTTAGAAACTGACTACAGATTGATAGCTATGCCCTTACTGTCATTAGGAAATGTCTGCTTGACAAATAAAACTGAAAGCCATGCAGTCTTTCCTTCATCCACGGGGAAGAGACTACGCAGTTGTGTAGGCAATAAAGTAGATAGAATGGAACTAGATTTATTGGTTCGATTTATTGGTTTGATTTATATGCCGCCCTTCTCCGGAGACTCAGGGTGGCTTACAATGCGTTAAGCAATAGCCTTCATACTTTTGTATATACCTGCTTAGTAGGGCTTTTGCCCCCCCCCAAGTGGTTTTTTTTATACACCCCCACAATCATTTTACCTACCTCGAAAGGAGGAAGGCTGAGTCAACTTTGAGCCTGGTGAGATTAGAATTTGCAGTAATTGCAGGCAGCTGGTGTTACTTAACAGCACTTTAATCTACTGCACCACCAAGGCTCTTAGATGGACCAATTATTAACTCAGTAAGAGATAAATTGCACATACTCATTTTGTGATTAACTCAGAAAGCAAGTATTGCAATGAAATCTCTACATGAGGTAGCTGAGAATTGCTGCTATTCAGATTAATCAATATATGGAGGGCAAAACAATGGTAGACATTGTCTTTCTTTTTATAAGTAACCTTAAGCCCATGCCAGTGTTGTACATACTTGCCAAGGAGAAAAAGGTTTTATTGAGACACAGGCTGATCCAATCTTATTGATACATAGCAGCTTTTGGTCACATGTTTCTGTAATTTATGCTATTACTATGGACATTTCATTCACAATTCTTTCTTGAGTTGTCACAAAATCTGCATTATCTATTTGTACAATTGCTAAGAATCAATTCAAAGATATAAAACTACTGTATAAATTGTTATGTTATTTTAGAATTCTGTATTAAATTAAATGTTAAGCAGAAAATATTTTTTTCCAATTTTCTCTTGTCTTTCTTAAAGATGCTTTTAAAATCTTTTTCTCACTTGTGGGCTTTAAAATGAAATCTAACAATGTAGCACATTAGTATTTGAGACGACCTGGAGACCAGCTATGAGGATGGCAGTTAAAAGCAATTCCCTCTGTTAGAATCTGGCTGCTTACTTGGATTAAAAATGGCACTGGTGCCTCTTTTTCTGGCAGCCATCTTTGCTAATTGGTCATTACCAAAGGTAGTGTGACCTGTTTATTAGAACATCAAACTTTGCCTTGTGCAAATAATTTTTTAAAATACCATTAAAAACTGGTAGCCATGCATTTCTCAAAGGGGGTATAATACTTTTATTATAGCATAGTTAAAAAGGTAATTTAGGAAATCTATCAAGTCTGTATTGCCTTTACTACAAATACTCAGTAGACCTTAATTTGCAACAATGTCATCCTCTTACTTCATGCTGGCTAAAAAAGTAACTAAAATTGTACAGTTCTTTGAATTGAAAAGAAAAAGAAATGTAGCAGTTAAGGATTTAAAGGCTTAAGCCAGAGAGATGAGAAGAGATGAGAAGAGAAGAGAAGAGAAAAGAAGAAAAGATGGAATATAAATGCAATATATTCCATAAATTCAATAATTAAATAATAGGAACAAATGGATTTATAATTTATATTCTGACTCCCTAGTCCTTGTTCTGGATATCATTCCTGGGGAAATTAAAAAAAGTAAATGTAGTATGCTGGAAATATCTATACTTGCTTTTAATATTGTGGCATACTTGTGAAAACCATTGTATCTACTACAGACCAAATGATTCACATAAATCTGAATTCCTTGCCACTTCTTTCATCATATGCATAATTACTAAATTATGTACACTGACACATGTAAATGGATAATTACTTTTAATGGATACTCATTCTCCCCAGACTGCTCTATTAAATCAAAGTTTCAATATATAGCTACCCTAATACTCTTCATGTTGGTGTTGCTTAACTTTAACCTTCTAAGGGAGAAAAAATTTTCAGGATAGTGTAGTGAAAAGAACTCACCTCCCAAAATCCAATCTAAAATTGAAGATAATTAACAAAAGAGGCTGCTTTTCAGAAGGGATTAAGTGAAGAGCTCTAAGAGGAGGAATATGTTTTCTCAACCATGCAATATATAGATTAGGAGAATAATGCTTAGTTGGAGACCATAATGCTTACTTTGTATTCCTATAGGAGAGTTCATTAAAGTAATCTTTCTTACTTTGTAAAGGGTCTTCAGTTCTTAAAGTAACACTCTTCATTTCAACAACTCAAACTACTTTACTGCAGGATTGAGCATATTTGGCTCAAATTCAATGTTCTTGTTCATTAATTATAGCAAGGCTTAGAAATGTAGCAATATAAATCTGCAGAGAATTGTCTTCTGAGCTTAAGACACATACATTTGTAAGCTTTTAAGACAATTTTATTACTCTTTCTTAGAAATCCAGTCTTTAGAACAACAGTGGATTCACTGGGATGTAGTGAATAAAGCACTGAACTGGAAGCAGGGAGACCCATGTTGTAGTTCCTATTTAACCACAAAGCTCAGTAGACAATTTTGGAACTAGTTGTTACTTTATTTATTTATTTATT
This sequence comes from Ptyas mucosa, assembly GCA_012654045.1. Classification (NCBI taxonomy): domain Eukaryota; kingdom Metazoa; phylum Chordata; class Lepidosauria; order Squamata; family Colubridae; genus Ptyas; species Ptyas mucosa. The sequence continues at coordinate 2,329,513 of WNWU01013452.1, forward strand.
TTGCCAATCATTACTTAGCAATAGGACTGTGTTGTCAAATAGCTAAAGTTCCCCATGGGCCTTCTCACATAGTGGCAAGGGAAGGGGAAAAACATCTGTTCCAAAAGGCATTGAGTTGTGCATAGTGACTCATTTTGGGCACATATAGAAAAAAGGAAATCAAAATATTCATTAGGAATTCTTTATTCACTTAAATTGAAACATATTTTAAACCTTCCTATTTTTCTTCTTCTTCATGAATCAAACATTTGTATTCTCTCATCCTTGCATTGTTGTACTTCCAGAAAAAGCAGGAAGAGAGCATCTATACCAGGGGTAAAATGCTCCCAGTTCGGACCGGATCGCCCGATCCGGTAGCAATGGCTGCAGGTGGTTCGGAGAACCGGTAGCAAAAATCCCTGAAAAACACCCCCCCCCCCCATGCCCAGCTGAGCCACGCAATCATCAGAAGCTTTTTTAAAAAAAATTAAAAGCATTTTTTCTACAACCTCTTCAGCGGAAAAAATGCTTTTAAAAAGCCTTTGCTGATTGCATGGCTCAGCTTGGATCGTCAGAGGTTTTTAAAAGAAAAAAAAAGCCTCTGACCACCAGGCAACTCAGCTGGGATCATCAGAGGCTTTTAAAAGCATTATTTTTACAACCTCTTCGGCAGAAGAGGTTGTAGAAAAAATGGTTTTAAAAGTAAAAAAAAAAAAGTTAGCCATGCCCACTCAGTCACATTAGACCTCCCCACCAAGCCATGCCCACAGAACCAGTAGTAACAAATTTTACATTTCACCACTGATCTATACACAAATCTTTTTTCTTCTTCTAATTATTCAGTAGTCCTTGATAAATTGTCTTGGTTTTTTTTTCTTCTTGAAGGATGAGGAAATCAAAAGAAAACAGTTAATAGTAGTTGTTAATTGTTTTAGATCAACTTCAATGGGTATATTTTTCATATTTTCATATTGAAGTGATATGTTCATTTTCTTGGGCCTAATGTTTCATGGGCTCTTCCCTGAACTTTCTTCTCTTTTAGCCATATAATGTGGCCATTACAGAGATATGTCCAGTTGCTGTCAAATATTTAGTGCTGCCAGATGCATAGTTTAGTAATGCAGGCTATAGATGAAACCGTCATACAGTGCTTCCCAGGGGCAGATCTCCCACTGAATCTCCAATATTCACTCTCTAACCTTGAATCCCTAGAACCAAAAGTCACTAGGATGTGAGAAAAGTAGTTATTACCCTGTTTTTTAAAATCCTTCCTGCCAATTGAAAAGAGACAAGATTGCTTTGCTGGGCCTAATAAATTGCAAACTTTGGGCTACGAAAAGCATTTGAAAGAATTATTTCACAATGCAAACAAAGAATGACTTTTCAATTCATTAAAGTAACCATGTACTTGTAGATAGAACATGTTTGCATTAAAGATTAAAATAGAACCATTTTTATTGATGCCAGGTCTCTGTTAAAAGGTGCAGCCCTAATAAAATTGCTTTCCTCTGAAGACTCTGTTCAGGTCTTGATTCTATCCTATTTCTCCATTCTGCCAATGTATGTTTACCAGAGATCAATGGATTTTTAAAAACCATATATCTGAACGATGGCACCAAAATATGGTTTGACATCCAGAGTTAAAGTTTATTTGTACTGCCTAAGTGCTCTGTCAGCAGCACAAGACAGCAATAATTTTCTGAGGGCAAAAATTGGAAACATCAGCCTTTACTCACTTCTCTTCCATTGAAAATTTTACCTTCCTGTGTGTTTTTCTTAATGCACTTTGAAAGTAATATTTTCCTTTAGTGCAGGGTGTCAAACTCATGGCTTGCATGCATCACTCATTGGCCATGCTTATCCCTGGTTTAGCGAAGGGGGGGGGGAGTTGTGATACGTCACATGATGGCAACGTTAAGCCGTGAATTTGACACCCATGCTCTAGTGTCATCTTGGGCGTGCTTTTTATTTGGCTAGAGCACATTATTTCCTTACAGGATTGCTCCAGCAGTTTCTTTTGCAGAGAAAAGAACATCCTTTAACTGAGCCAATTTAGACCTCCTGGGATTGTAATAGCACATATTACATAATAGTCTCTACAAATATTGATTTAAAAATCAAAGGTTGCTTATTCAAAATCAAGAGAACCAACCTTCCTTCCTTCCTTCCTTCCTTCCTTCCTTCCTTCCTTCCTTCCTTCCTTCCTTCCTTCCTATTGGAATTTTCTTTGCTAAGCAGTGCTGTTATGAAGTGCAATGTCACATGACTGTCACTTTGCAGCAGCAATTCCAGAAGTCCATAGTTATTGTAGTTAAGTCAATCATCGACGTACACCATAAGAGTATGACTTCTGAATTCCTGTTGATTCCAAATCATGATCATGTGATTGCAGGATACTGTGACAATTAGAAATCCAGACCAGTTGCTGAGATCCTAGTTCTTAATCACATGACCATAGAGCTGCTATGATAGCCAGAACTTCATTGTAAGTACTCCTTGTTCAGAGCTATCATAAGTTCAAAGAGTTGCTGAATGAGTGATCATTCACCACGATCGTCTGTACTGTATATATGGATTTTGGGTAACCATGCTTGCTTGAATTTGGTTAAACTTCTGCCTCTCAGCTGATTACTTTCTAATCAATATTACTTACTCCTGTTGACCATGAGCTGTGGCTGCTTTCTTAGATTACAGAAGCTTGATTGGGGCATTAGTCCTCACATGGGTGCAAAGGAAGTCAATGGCGGGTTTTGACTGAAGCAAACATGAAATAATTTAGCTCAAAAAGGAGTCAGTCTGATGTGGTTGACTATCAATATTTGAGTGTCAAGAGACTGCTTAATGGAGCACACATAACTTCTGAAGGCAAACTGTTCCATTGGCTGATTGCTCTCACCATTAGGAAATTTCTCCTTAGTTCTATTGTGAGCAGAGGGTTGGACTAGAAGACCTCCTAGGTCCCTTCCAATTCTATTATCCTATGTTCTATGGAATTTAAATTTTCCCATTGGAAAAATGTCATATTCCAATAGAAAATTCAACAGCTGGCTATAACATCTGACTAATAATTCTCCAGACTGGGAATTATGCTACAACAAATTCATATTTCTGGCTGTATCCATTTTCCCATCATGCTGGCAACAGAAGAATACAGCCAAATAGACTGTTCCAGGAGCTAGGGACACAAAGTTCTGCACGTGTTTCACCAACATCATAATAACCTGATCTGCACTGCAATGGCCAAATGATCATTGACCACTGCTACTTCCCCCAAATGTTAACACTGTCCAAATCAGACTGCTATGCTTACAACTGGAAGCAAAATTTCATAATACATATTTTGCATATTGAATAATATAACTGTGAGACTATAAACTCTTCAAACCAGCAAATAGATAATGCATTGCATTTATTCACAGCTTTAAGAACCTTCAGGATTGAGAATGTAGCTACCTTCAGGCACTTAAAGAAATTTATTCAACCATCTTCTCGTCTAAACGTTTTTCAATTCCTTTTTCTCATCTGAAGAAGTCACCTTCTCTGATTTATTTAGCCTATGTTAGCTTTGTTTAGCTCCCACCACTGGTCCAACCCCTCGGTCAAGCAGGAGACCAGATACCATTTCTGACAAATGGCAGTCTAATCTTTTCTTTAAAGTCTCAAGTGTTGAAGTTCTCACAACATCCGAAGGCAAGCTGTTCCTGGTTGGTTGATTGTTCTCACTGTCAGAAAGTTCCTCCACATTTCTAGGTTGAATCTCTCCTTGGCCAGTTTCCATCCATTATTCCTTGTTTGGCCTTCAGGTGCTTTGGAAAACAGCTTGACCCCCTCCTCTCTGTGGCAGCCATCAAATATTGGAACAGTGCTATCATGTCTCCCCTGGTCCTTCTCTTCACTATACTAGCCATGCCCAGTTATGTAACCATTTTTCATATGTTTTGGTCTCCAGTCATCCTGGTTGCTCTCCTCTGCACTTTTTCTAGAGTCTCAATATCTTTTTTAAAGTGTGGTGACCAAAACTGGATGCAGTACTCTAGGTGTGGTCTTACTAGGGCTTTATAGAATGGTATTAGTACCTCATTTGATCTTGATTATATCCCTCTGTTAATGTAATTAGGACTGCATTGGCTTTTTTAGCTGCTGCTGCACATTGCTGGCTCATATTTGGCTGATTGTCCACTAAGACTCCAAGATCCTTCTCACAGTCACTGCTATTAAGCCTGGTTTCCATAGTTTATATGTGTGCTTTTGGTTTTTCTTACCTAAGTGTAAGACTTTACTTTTCTCTACATTGAATTTCATTTTGTTAGATAGGGCCCAGTGTTCAAGTCTGTCAAGGTCCATCTGAAGAATCCATTTTCTGGATTCCCAGGAGAACCATGAATTCAAGTATCATAATGGTGACAAACAATAAAATGCATTCCCTCTTTGGTTTTCTAATCTTTATACAACAAATCCATTATCTCACCGCCCATATATCTGTCTAGAGGAAGCCTTTCTTCACAAAATCTATTTTAAGCCATGTTTTCATTTCAAGGGGCTTTGAAACCATCACATCAAAAGTCTGAATTTAACTTGCTGTTGCATTTATTAAACTATTGGTACTATTCAGCCGATTTCATGAGGCCCAGCATGTGGTTCTTAAAACTCTCTGATAATCAGCAGGACTAGCATACTGTTCTAAAAGGAATGATATCTATATAACGAAGCATGTAGTAAAAAGAAAGGATAATGCTTTTTCTTCATTTAAGGCTAAGGAGGAACCAGCCACATAAGTAGTGATATCTTTCATTTCTTTTTCTAATATAAATGTAAAGTTGATTAAATAAAATGATTTTTGTGCTCCTTTCTAAGTAGTGGCCAAATTCCTCAGTTCCTTGGGGACCAAGTAAGTAAAGGTAAAGATTCCCCCACACATGTGTGCTAGATGTTTCTGGCTATAGGAGGCGGTGCTCATCTCCGTTTCTAAGCCTAAGAGCTATTCAAAGACATCTCCATGGTCATGTGGCTGGCATGATTAAATGCCGAAGGTGCACAGAGCACTGTTACCTTCCCACCAAAGTGGTCCCTATTTTTCTATTTGCATTTTTAATGTGCTTTTGAATTGCTAGGTTGCCAGAAGCTGGGACAAGTAACGGGAGCTCACTCCATTACGCGGCACTAGGGATTTGAACCACTGAACTGCTGACCTTTTGATCGACAAGCTCAGCATTTTAGCCACTGAACCACCACGTCCCTGTTTGGGGACCAAGTAGCAGCTCCTTAAAGCAAACTGAAATAGTGCCCTGAATAATTAAGCCACCATATATTAAACTCTGTATCAGTCTCTCAAGATACAGGCACTGAGCAAAATGCATTCAAGCAAGGTCATTTTCATACAGATGTAAAAGAGCCCAGCTAGATTAGGGCCTAGCACTATATTCCAATGTCAGAGAAGCTTCCAAACCAGCCTTGGCCAATGCTTGGCCAATGAAGCTAAGATTGTGGGCTGGGCGTCTGTCCTGATCAAACAGCTGTCCAGAAATTGCAAACCACTCCTGGGTCTTGCTAGCCTTTGGAGAAGTCTTCTGCCTGTATGCAACTTCAGGACAGATTTCTCTGGTTTGAGCCCCTCCCTCCCCAGAAACCCACATTTCTTCAATGAAGAAAACAAAAAATGTTGGGAGGACAGCCTTGTTACTCTCTTTCTCTCCCTACCTCCCATAGGTGCAAAAATTAAACTGCTTCTGCCCTCCAGTCTTAATCCCTTTTCACCACTTAATTTGCTAATTTTGCTGCATGCCTGGAAAGAGAGTGGCAAAATCTGTAAGGTCCTTCCCTTGCTTGACTAACAGGTGGAAGAGTACAGTGGAAGGAAGGAAGGAAGGAAGGAAGGAAGGAAGGAAGGAAGGAAGGAGAAAGAAAGAAAGAAAGAAAGAAAGAAAGAAAGAAAGAAAGAAAGAAAGAAAGAAAGAAAGAAAGAAAATATTTCTGCAATTTGTTTGCCTTGGGGAGAAAAAGTTCAATTTAGTAGGTCACAGCAAAATCTGGGTCCTAAAGGGAGTCATACAGACAACCAAAAACTTTCCAAAGGTTTCCCCAAAGTGTATGAGAGGTTTTCAGTCTCCCAATGGTCAGCTGATTGGGACGAAAACTCTGAAAGCAGCACCATTTCCACAAGGAATTACTGAAATTATTGGAGCGCTGAAAATGGCAACTGCTTCCAGGAGGCATGAGGAGCAGGCCTAAGTGCTGCAGGGTCCCCATCTGGGTGGCATAGGGAGAAAGAGGCGGGGGAAAGCTGCAGCATGATCGTGGGAGTGCTACAGGCACCATAATTTTGAGAAGGAGTCATATGTAGCCTGGGGGAGGGGATCTGTGGTAACTTCCAACGGTGATTAAGTGACTAGTCAACTACCTATAATACAAAATAAGAAAACACTGAGGAGTAGCCAGGAATCTTCATTAATAAAATAACAAAAGCAAAGGTGATTGCAAGTGCCATTATTGTGAAAATGGGATATCATTTATAACACATACATGGCAGATTGTATATGATTTTATTCCTAAAGGGAAGACAAATGAATATAAAAGAGTCTGAAAACATGGAATTATTGTCTGTTCACACACTGCAGTTGTTAGGGATCTGCATTTTCACTAAGACTATGCAGTTTTAATAAGCATAAGAAGATAATATAAATTATTTTAGATACAGTCCAAGGTGTCAGTATGGTGGGTAATTGAATGGGCTTTTTATACTGCTTTGATAAAATCATCACAAATAATCAAACCAAACCTTTATTGTTAATGCACAACATGTGTTCAATGAGATTGAACAAGCCTCCCTGGGTGCAGCCCTCACCCCCTAGAACACAAAATACATCTCAAAAACTCAATAAATGAAAGAAATAGAATCCCTAAACCCAAAACCCAAATAAGTAATAAATAAATATAATAAATTAATTCTCAAATGGTCCCATTTTTATTTTACATGCTAGAGATAGTAACCCTCTAATCTTACTTTACTTAGAAGGTCTTAGAAGATCTTAGACACAGAAGGTCTGTGCCCGTTCTTCAAATTTTAATTTTGACAGAATAAACAAAAAACAGGAAAAATATGAGGTAAACTGAACATAGTTAGTACTTGGAGAGAAGGACAATTTTTCACATATAAAACAAGCAGCTATTGCCTTGAAGGATGCCTTGAATGAAAAGGGCATTTTCATTCCATATTTATTTTCTTAAATAGGAAACTATGGAGAAGCAGAGTGGAGATCAATTTTCAATCACAAAAGAAACATTTTTATAAATTTAGATATCCCACTTTTTTTCTTTTTCTTTTTGGAAACCATACTACCCTGGTCAAATAAAAATAATAGTAAAAATGGAACTTCTGGTTGACATCATGGCGAGAACGGCTTGGAAAATAGCGGACTCCATCGAGCTCCGCAAAATCCAGCCAGCAACTGCTGTCGGGAGACCCTATGCGGTCAAAGCCACCTTGTAGGGGTGGGCAAAGAAAGGAGAAAGGAGAGGACCATGAGGAACTCACAATTTCCTTGTTAGATCTGAAACAAGCTCTTCTGAGCAGCAGCAGGGACAATGGCCATTTTTGGCAAGTCACAAGTTGGGACAACTGGGACCAAAAGATTTGTGCTGGAGTGGTCTATGGACAGAGCACTGAAACTGGGTGAGATAACTTTCAACTCTTACTCTAAAGACTTAATTTAAGTACAAGAATTTCAAAAAAATAATCTCCAAGCATTAAGGAAGCAATGATTAGACACATGGAGAAGATTAAAGACTGAAAATTAAGAGGTGAAAGAAATGCCCAAAGGAAGCTTTAAAATATAGAAAGCCTGGAGAAAAGCTTAAACAATCTGAAAGGTGATTTTTGGGGGAAAATGTATTTTTTTATTTGTATTTTTAAACCACCTGGATTTATCTGATAATCAGCTGTTTTTGACATACTGCTTAATGTTGGAATTTGGAGCAGGAGAGCCATCTACTGAAAGAAGAGGAGCACTACTGCATGAGAACTTTCAGTGAAAGCGAGGAATGTCTAATACACTCAACAGAAGAAAGTAAATAACACCTGGAAGACGGCCTGACTTTGATTCTATTTTAGAAGACGATTAGGATATTTTGAAAAACTTAGTGAGTTTCTTTTCTTTTTTGAAGATTTTTTTAAGATGAACTAAATTGCAAATAATTAAACTCTATTGAAACTGGTTATTGGATTGTGGACTTGAAAGATTGGAAGAAACCTAGTGGATTTATCTGGATTTGGATTATTAATGCTATTTGACAGAACATTCTATGAGGCAAAAGAAGAAAGGTTATAGAAGAAAAGAGAAAAGAAGAAAAGTTAAAAAAGATTTTGAAATTTAGACAACTGGGAAGACAAATTACTGGAAAACCAAAAGACTGTAAAATACTAAAAACTTTAAAGATTATAAATTTAGGGGATTTGAAGGTGTAACTATGGGATTGACTAAATCCTATTAATAATTGACTCTGTTGGAGTTTTTAAATATTGAGACTTTGGAACAATAGAGGTATACTGAGTATTTTTTATCAAATTGTTACAAAATGGATTGTCGGGGGATAACAGAGGTAGATGAAGAAATAATTTTGGTGCTCAAAAGCATGCATGAAACTATAAAGAACAATAAGGATACAAGGGGATTGTCTAAAGATAACTAAATGAGTGTAGAAGCCTCTCAATAACTGGCAGGAAAAGATGAACATGATATTCAGAAAATAGAAGTAGAGAAATTAGAAGTAGCAGTGGAAGAGAAAAATCAAAATGAGATACAAGAAGGCAAAGATAATGAAGAGAAAGGATTGATAAGTAGGAATCAAATAGATAATTTCTGAAAAGTTTATAATAGAACAGAGAGAAAAAAGAAAAATCTCTTCAAAAAAAAGAAGAAAGGTTTAGAGAGAGAAAAGAAAACTCTCTTCAAAAAAAGAAAGATTTATCAATGTGTGCTCAAATGATACAGCAGAATGACACAAAGGGCAACCCGAAGGGAATACTCAGTGGGTATAAAAATATGCAAAAAAGTTATAAGATTCCAAGAGAGAGAAATAAAAGAGTGATTAAAAAGTCAACAAATGACGGAACTCCAAAAAAGTTAAGAGATGATGGATAGTAATAAAATATATTAATAAAATGAAAAAGTAGAAAATGCAAATAGGGAAAATAGTATAAACTAACAGATAATGGAATTTATTATAATTAAAAATAAGTTAAGGTTAGAAGGTAGAAGTTTAGGATTAGGTAATCTAATTGTATTATTAATATTAACAGTGTGTTAAAATATATTGTGAATTTAAAATTTAAGGATTAGAAATTGTGGGAACTTTGAGATATAATCCTGGGATTGATTAAATTTTGTTAATATTTGGCCTTATTAGTAGTCCTAGACATTTGGGATATTGAAATTATGGTGGAATAATGAGTCATTTTTAAAATATTAAATATTAGTGACTTAGTAAGGGATAACAAATATATGGTGCAAAGAAGTGTTATTTATGTTTAAATGAATTAATGGGGGAAAATGATAAAGAATTATAAAGATAGAATGGTATTGTTGAAGGTGGAAGATCAGGATTATGCATACTTATTTGTATTTATTATTGTTAGCATTGTTTAAAAAGGACATTGATCCAGTCAGTACACTGTCCACAAAATATATATGGTATGAAAGGAAAACTGCAACTAAAACAGGAATAAAAAAAATAAAAATAGTAAAAACAAAAATAATTGCAATGAATTATTGCAATGAATTATGCCAGAGGTCCCCAAACTTGGCCGCTTTAAGACTTGTGGACTTCAACTCCCAGAATTCTCCAGCTGTGCTGGCTGGAGAAT
>WNWU01013452.1:2339750-2459380 GCA_012654045.1 Ptyas mucosa
CTGGGAGTTGAAGTCCACAAGTCTTAAAGCAGCCAAGTTTGGGGACCTCTGAATTATGCAATGAATAATTGCAATGAATTGCAATAACACATCAGGAGCAGCAATGAAACTACTCCTAATGTGTCAGCACTAGACCATTCCCTTCTGTCCTTCAGTTCTGTTCTTGTCTTCTTTTCTTCCTAAGGGTCAAATACTCTGAGGTCTGCTCTTTTTTTTCCTGAGTTCACCAGCATCTGCTCTAATTTTTCCAAGCTGACTTCTCCCTCATGCTCTGTTTCAATATTCTCTTACTGATCTTCCCCTTTAAGATCTCAGGGGATCTTAGAAGAATTTTGTGCCATATCTCATAATTACAACCACCTGTTAAAGATTCCCCTCTTCTGCATCTGCTTCATTATGTTTATAACTTTTTGCCATATTATCAGGATGCTTGTTATTTTATGCTCCACAGGAATTACATCTTTCTCATAGAGGGGAAATAGGCAAAAACACAACAAATATTATTGGCTATCCATGCAAAAACACTTCAATTCAGAAAGCTACACTGGTGAAACATATTAAATGCCATCTTTATTCATTGGGATTAATACATTTTGTATTTTAAAAGGTCAGGCTTTGCTGTAATCATTGCTTTGGGAAAGCAAAGTGTGAGGTGAATATCAATACATAAAGAGAGGGGGAGGGGGAAGGGAAAGGGGTAGGGGAGGGGGAGAGAGAGAGAGAGAGAGAATAAAGTCTCTTGCTATAATTGGCTGAACTGCCTTGATGTCACAGAAAGAGATCCCTGCCTGTGATTAATCATAGAGACAGAACAGAGCTTCAGACAGACACATCTAATAGAAAAGTGGGTGAGTGGGTCATAGAAGGCAATCGTTTTCACATGTTGGACCTACTTTGGAGTTTTTCAAACTTAGATATCCTCTAAGAATTCCAAGAAAATATCACCCCAAAATGTCATATCAATAGCAGACACTAAATTGCACTAATGAGATAAATTTTAAATTAATGACAATTTCTAAATATGAAAACAGCACTGTTTAAAATGGAGTGTTTAAATTCTTATTAAACTTTCAAAGGTTATATATTCATTTTCTGCTGGCTAAGAGCCACATAGAACTGTAGGTCTGTTAATCTATCCTATCTGCTTCTTATGGCCTAAGACACTGTGCATCTCAGCCTGGTATTTTATTACCTTTGGGCAGGATAAAAGCAACAGAGTTATTATGAGACTGGGTAATCATAGGTTTGTGGACTACATATTTTTGTGGCTATACTGGCAAAACTGCTGGAAATTAAATCAAAGTAAAATGATAATATCAATGTTCCAAAATTTGAGAGGCAACCACAAAGAAGAAGAGATCAACCTATTCTCCAAAGTATCTCAAAACAAGACAAGAAACTAATGGAAGCTAATCAAGGAGAGAACCAACCTAGAGCTAGGGAGATGAAAACAATTAATGGGTGGAATGACTTGTTTCCGTAAGTTGTGGGTGCTCCATAACTGGAGGGTTTTAAAAAAGAGATTGGATTATTATTTGTCTGAAATGGTATAGGGTTTCCTGTTTGAGGAGGAGGTAGGACTAGAAGACCTCCAAGGTCCCTTCCAACTCTGTTATTTTCTTCTGTTCTGAATGAACTCAGCAGGAATAGGTTGAAAGAGCTTATGAAACCATAGAGCTCTGTTGTTATTAGTTGGCATTTAGATTCTTTTCCACCCCTGGCTTTCTAGTTTTTTAAGAAACATTTATGAACAATAAAAAAAATAAAAACATATAGTATATATTCTAAAACTGCCAGAAAGGAATGTGTAATAATACCGATGAACAGCAACTTCCATTTCACTTGGCATTCATTTTTAAAAGATCAAATTATATATGAAATTACATGGCTTTTATTTATCATGCAAAGGCAATGATCTAAAATAAATATCATTTTGTATAAATGAAAATATTTAAAGCTATATTTTAATGTGCAAGCCTATAACTCACAAAAGATGGATTTTTAGAACATGCAGAGTTTCTTGGAAATTTCACACATTATTTCTCCCATGCCAGGTAGAACCTGGCCAATATTACTTTAAAAAATGAATAAATTGCAAATAATAATAATAATAATAATAATAATAATAATAATAATAATAATGAGTCAGGACAGCTTTTTATCACACAAACAAGATCCAAATCCACAGAGGTAAATAAAGTTTGTAAATTTAACTAGTTGTCTGAAGAATTTGATATTTTCATTTCAGAAAAAAGTATACATTTTTGACATGGTCATTACTTTTGCAACTTTAGAATGTTACTATATATTACTGTGATTTGACAGCTTATATAGGCTGCTGCTTTTTATTGACTGAGATATAACAATCCAGTTTCTGGGACTATTACATTAATGGATAAATGCTGTGGGAAAAAATCAAGACATTCCACATCTCCCATAACAGATCATAAAGAATTTTGAAAACTGGGTGGCAGTCCCATTCAAGTCACTCAAAACATGTTAGGAAGGAGCAGAGACCAATGTCACCTTGTGTCACTTGTTTCATAATTTTCATGGCTTGGAGCATAATTCTGAGTGACAGGTTAACCACTCTTTATCAGCTGTCGCTGGAGAAAGATCATCTTTAAGTTTTCAGCTAAATGTACTTATACTGCATTTTTAGATAGGGAACTGTGGAGGGGCCATCTTCAGATTCTGACAGAGACAACCTAGCTTAATTTTTGACTGTGTCATGCCCCCAGTATATAATTTATATATATACTGTTGTTGTTCTCTGGCCCCATCTAGCGGCCAGGGTAAAATACAAATGTTTATTTCTTTCAGCCCTGAGCTACAAATCTTGTAGCTACAAAGCTACAAGTCAGACTCCATTTCCTTTAGCATTCTGAAGAAACAGAAGTACCAGGAAGAATCCAGCCTAATGTGTGACACACATTCAACTGAGGACAAAAATCCACATCCCATACACACAGCATCACTGGTGAGATTTAGATTTATCTGTATTTGTTAATTGTTATGTTCACCAGCAACTCAACACCGCTGTTATAGCGCAGGAATAACGAGAGGCACAAGCAAGCTAGCGACAACAGCTCTTTAATTCAGGGTGAGACTTCAGCAAAGAAACAGAGGCAACAGCCCTCCTTATATACAGTTCAGAAACAACCGTTAACCAATCACGAACAGTTCCCATTTCTAATCTCCCGCTTAAATAGATGTATACATAACACCCCTCCATTCCCAGAAGGCACTTTATGCTACCAATTTACATTTTTACATACAAAATCACACAGGTGATTAGGGCGTGTTCTCACTCTGGTTGACCTGCGCAGTTCAGTTGTTGGCGAGGCGTTTAGCCGGTCAGAGAGGCCTGTTTTTCCCTGCCCTATATCTACTGTATATGATTTTGGACCGGTAATTCCCACAATTGTTCCAACTACCCAAAGTGGTCTGTTAGAGTAATTCCTGCTGAACACTGGGGTTCCTATTTGGAATTGTCGTAGTCCTATTCCCTCCCCTTTAAAATTGTCTTGGGAGTAGTTCGTATGTAGCCAGTCTAGGATACATCTAAGTTTCCGGCCCATTAGGAGTTCTGCCGGACTGCGCCCTGTGGCAGTGCATGGGGTGGCATGTTGAATTGCTAGGAACTGGTCGATCCTAGCTTGCCAATCTCCCGCATCGAGTCGGGAGAGGGCTTCCTTGGTTGTCCTTACAAATCTTTCACCAAGGCCATTAGAAGCCGGACAAGGCGTGCCTAATCCCTAACTCTGCTAGATAACTTTCAAATTGTGTTGCTGTGAATTGGGACCCGTTGTCTGATACCAGGGTATCAGGCAACCCATGGGTTGCAAAGAGTTTCCTGAGGACCTTGATTATCACCTCGGACGTGGTGGACAGTATTAAGGCTATCTCTAGCTATTTAGAGAAAGCGTCGACAATTATTAGAAAATTCTGCCTGTGGAAGGGTCCTGCAAAATCTATGTGAATCCTTCCCCATGGTCCCTTTGGTCTTTCCCACTCTTTGACAGGAGCCGCAGGGGGATCCGGTTGGGATTCCTGATGTGGCCTACACTTCCCTATCCATTCAGTGACATCCTTATCAAGTTGTGGCCACCACACATAACTTCTTGCTAATCCTTTCATACGAACTATACCAGGATGCCCCTCATGCAAGAGTTCCAGAACCCGAAAACGTAAGTGCGAGGGAATAACCACCCTATTGCCCCACAACAGACAACCCCCTTGCATAGACAATTCATTCTTTTTGTTTAAAAAAACTTGAAATTCCCCACTGTCCACCTTGGGTGGCCACCCCCTCATGACACAACCCATGACAGTACGAATAACAATGTCTTTGGTAGATGCCCTCGCCACCTCACCAGATGTGAGCGGACCCAGAGTCACAACATCGAGTAACAATACAGGGGCTTCAGGCGTAGGATTCTCCAACAGTTCAGGAAGGGGGCAGCAACTGAGGGCATCTGTGTGGCCCAGGGTTCGTCCCGGTCGGTACCAATTGATACGTATAAGCGGCCAAAAAAATAGCCCACCTGGTCATCGGGGGGACAGAGCAGCGGGAGTAGGCTTGTCTCCGGCTAAGAGTCCCAACAATGGCCGGTGATCAGTCATTAGTTCAAAAGTCCAGCCAAACAAATATTCGTGAGATTTTTAAACTCCCGCAATAGCCACTAGGGCTTCCCTGTCCAGCTGGCTGTAATTTCGTTCTGCGCTGGATAGGGTGCGAGAGTAATATGCGATGGGCGCCTCTAGCCCATTCGGTAGTCTATGGCTCAGCACAGCGCCCACTCCAAAAGGGGATGCATTGCAAACGAGGACAAGCGGTCATTCGGAATTGTACTATATTAGGAAACTGTCCTCCGACAAAAGTTTTTTGACAGCTTTAAATGCGGCTGCTTCTGCCTTGTCCCAAACCCAAGGAACGTTTTTACCTAACAGTCTATGTAGGGGTTCTGCTACGGTTGCCTTGTCTTTAAGGAACATCGCATAAAAGTTCAAAAGTCCCAGGAATGCCTGCAGTTCCGCTTTGGAAGTTGGTGTGGATAGCCCTAACTTTGCTTTCTGTGGGGTGGATGCCTGTGCCATCTACTCGGTAGCCCAAAAATTCTACAGAAGGAACTGTGATCATACATTTGTTCTTCTTGACTCGTAGTCCCGCTTCTCTAAATTTAGTGAGTACTTGTCTTACTCTATCTCTAAGTTGTGACTCATTTTGGGCACTAATGAGGACATCGTCAAAATAGGGCACCACCCCCGGAAGTCCTTGTAACAGGCGCTCCATGGTACTTTGGAAAAGCCCCGGTAACCCCAAACTATAGTCTAGTGCATTTGAAAACCCCTCTGTGAGTTATAATAGTTTGCGCTTCTGCAGTAGCGTCATTCACCGACAGCTGCTGGTACGCCTGCACAAAGTCCAATTTTGCGAATATCTTGCCAGGGCCCAGGAAATGAAGTAAATGGTGTACAATTGGGACTGGATATGTGCTCTGTTGGAGCGCCTTGTTGATTGTACACTTATAGTCAGCACAGATTCTTATGGATCCATCTGGCTTGACTGGCGTGACTATTGGGGTCTTCCACTTAGCGTGATCTACTGGAACCAGTATCCCTTGCTTGATAAGTTTATCAAGCTCTGCATCTATTTTAGGTTTCAAAGCAAATGGCAAACGTCTTGCTTTAAGTCAAATTTGGGCTACCTGAGGGTCTAGATTAAATGAGATAGGGGTCCCCACGTACTTGCCTAGTGCCTCTCCAAAAATGTCCTGGAATTCGTGCAGGAGGCTGTCCTTGAGAGACGGTCCGCTGAGGCTGTGAACATCCGTGAAACCCATGCCAAGGGCTCGGAATCACTCAAGGCCCAGGAGACTTGGCAGCGATTTGCTGACGATCGACAGCGGTAGCTCCTTCCAAAACTCACCATAGGTGACCCGGAACGTGCCCACACCTTCTACAGGAACTTGGTTTCTTGATAGTCGAGGAGGCGAACTCGTTGTCGTAACAGCTGGCCTTCCTTGATTTTTGGAATAAGTGTCTTTAGTGTTGCCCAAGACATGATAGATAGGGCAGACCTGGTATCGATCTCTATTTCACATGGTCTCCCTTCAATTTCTACCCTGGTGTAGACTTTTTTCTCTACATCTGGCTTGGCCGATTCTCGTGCTGTAGGTCTCCCGCTTTTGATTCTCACACCGTTTCCCCGCGCCATCTCTGGTTGACTGTTTTGAACATGTTGGTTCTGATTGGTCATTGTGGTCACGTGACTTGTTACTTCTTGGAAAATGAGCCCTACAGACCCTTGCCAAATGTCCTTTTTTCTCACAGCGCCTACAAATGGCGTCTCAATATTTACAGGTCTGTCTTTCGTGAGCTCCACCACAGCTTGAACAGCTTTCTCGGCAGCTGCTTTGCTCGCTTTTCTTTCTCTCAGTGTGGAAGACGTCCTCGTCTGACTCTTCCTTGGTACTGGTCCACGCTTCCTCCCGGTGTACAGGCATTGACTTTGGAGTGTCTTTAATCAATAGTGGACATTGTAGAGATTTGTCAGCCTTTGTGGATGATTCGTGTGTTCTCGCTTTGTCTAGAGCGCCGGCTAGGGTTAAGTCTGGTTTTGCGAGTAGTCGTCTCTGTAAGCGCGTATCTCTAATGCCACAAATTGGTTGTTCTAGAAGTGCGTCTTCGAGGTCTCGGTAATCGCAGTGTGTTGCGGCTTTTCATAGGTTTGCCATGTATGCACTGACCAGTTCTCCTTCTTTTTGTACCTGTTGCCGGAACTCGTAGCGTTGTACAAATTTTGAAGGAACTGGAGCGTAGTGAGCTTTAAGGGGGCTTGTAATACATCCCAGGGGACGGTCTGAACCGGTGTTGGTTCGCAGAGGGATTCCGCCATCTCAAAAACATCTGGCCCGCAGTGGCTCAAGAAGAGGGCTTTCTTACATTGAGAGACCCTGGATCTCACTGGCTTCCAGGGAACACTCGAACCTGGTTAAATACGATCCCCATTTCTCCCGGGTCGTGTCGAACGGTTTTGGCGGTACATAGGCAGACATCACTGTATGTCTCCCGTTGTCTGCTCGTCACCGTGGTTGAAACTCAAAGCTCTTTTGTTTGCTTCTTGTGGCCTCAATCCCACCTTCGTCGCCAATGTTATAGTGCAGGAATAACGAGAGGCACAAGCAAGCTAGTGACAACAGCTCTTTAATTCAGGGTGAGACTTCAGCCAAGAAACACAGGCAACAGCCCTCCTTATATACAGTTCAGAAACAACCATTAACCAATCACGAACAGTTCCCATTTCAAATCTCCCGCTTAAATAGATGTATACATAACAACCGCTTATTTTGTTTTTGGGTTCTTACTGTATATATTTATATTTTTCCCAGTTTCATCATCCTGTTCCTTTAATAAAGCATCCATAAAACAGACACACACAGTCTGTTTTATTGGAGGATAAGTTGGTTTGGCTGCACACAGGGTCAAGCTGCACACAGGGTAACGTGTAGCAAGGACAGAACAGAGTGATACCATGATGTTTTTCATAGCAAGGACTGATCTTGTTGCATTAGCTGCATTCTCATTCAGTACTAGACATCTAGTTCTTTTATTATCTATAAGTTGTGATAAGCTCAGTGATTTATTTTTGAAATGTTTATTACATTTGCTGTTTGCAAATTAAAATATACCTTGTGCTTTAAGCTACAGCACTGTTTTTCAGAATTTCCATTTTGGAGGGAAAAAACTCTTCTCACAAATATCCAATTCTGAATTATTTAAATCAGTAGCTTTCTCCATATTTTTTATCAGTGAATTCTATAATATACACGCTTACCTAGAATAATTCAGGTAGATATTTGATAAGATATGCACAATTAGGCATATGGAAAGGAATAAAATATTTTCTGACTATCCATACCACAATATTTGTGAGGTAAGGAATTCAGCTATTGTTTATCATGCTAAAGTTGCACATCTAAAACTTAGATATATTCCTAGGCATTTGGGATTGTGAAACATCCATGGTATCTTACATAAGAACCAAATGTATTGACATTGTTCCAATTGCATAGTCTTCTTCTCTATTCTTTTTCTGAGACATTTCACACAAATTATTCTAGTCTGACTATAGTCCAATGTCTACCAAATGTGTAATACAAGCTAGCCAGATTCCTTCCTTTCCTGTCAGGCTTTTTGAAATTCACCTTTCCATTTTCAGATACCTCCCCCCCCCACCCTTACCTGAATACAGAACTAATAGTCAAGATGTTACCATCTGTTCTTAATTGGGAAGATTCTCTTCTTTCCCACATTTCCCTGGAATCTGGATGAGCCAGAACAGGAATCTAATATTTTAAACAAATGATCTCAGTACCCCATACCACCCTTGCAGTTTTGTAAACATTAATACAAGCCTAACACAGGACTAATATTAAAAAGAATGCTTATATTTAAATAAGAATTAATTCAATTCATTAATTAGAAGGACTGGAGGGGCAATGGCAGTCTTTCAATATTTGAGGGGTTGCCAGAGAGAAGAGGGGGTTGACCTGTTTGCTAAAGCACCTGAGGGCACAAGAGAAGTAACTGATGGAAATCTATTGAAGAGACATTCAACCTAAAAATAAAGAGAAGTTGTCTGATAATTTAGAGAATAATTAAGCAGTTGAACAGCTTGTATTCAGAAATCATGGGTGCTCCATCACTGGAGGCTTTTAAGAAGAGACTGGACAGCTATTTATCTGAAATAGTGTAGGGTCTCCTGAAAGCAATCATCATGCCAAATCCTAACCCCCAGCCCAACTCAGAGCAATCACAATGCCTTCATTAACCTGCTTTCCAGCTCCATTCCCTGCCACCACATGCAGGGCAACAAAAGAAGTTTATGGGACTAAAAAAAAAAAGATCAATCAGACCTTCCAACTTTTCAAGAAAAAAAAATCTTACAAAGTTAGGTTTGACTGAATTCTTTTTTTTACCGGTAGTCCCACAGCCTTCTTTTGTTGCCCTGCATGCGGCACAGAGAATGGATCTGAAAAGCAGGTTAGTGAAGGGATGCTTTGGAGAAGCAAGGGGAGCTGGGTGGGAGCTGGAAAGCAGGTGGCAAGGCAAACCCCTCCCCCCTAGTATTGCTAACTAGGGCATACAAAACCTTTGCCAGACCAATTCTTGAATACAGCTCATCTGGCTGGAACCCACACTAACAGGATTGAGTGGGTTCAGAGGTATTTTAGGAGAAGAGTACTCCACTCCTCTACTCACAATAGAATTCCCTATGTCACCAGGTTTGAAATTTTGGGCTTGGACAATCTGGAACTGTGTCACCTGTGGTCTGATCTAAGCATAGTACACAAAATTGTCTGC
The DNA here is from genome assembly GCA_012654045.1 of Ptyas mucosa. NCBI lineage: Eukaryota > Metazoa > Chordata > Lepidosauria > Squamata > Colubridae > Ptyas > Ptyas mucosa. The sequence continues at coordinate 2,349,120 of WNWU01013452.1, forward strand.
TACAACATCTTGCCTGTCAACAACTTTTTCAGTTTCAACCACAATAATATACAGGTAAACAATTGATACATATTCAAGGTAAACTGCTTCAAACTCAATTGCAGAAAATACAACTTCAGCAACAGAGTGGTCAATACCTGGAATGCTCTACCCAACTCCATTGTTACAGCCTCAAAACCTCACAGCTTCAAACTCAAATTGTCTACCATGGACCTCACCCCATTCTTAAGAGGTCCGTAAAGGGGATATGCATAAGTGCACCAGTGTGCCTACCGTCTCTGTCCTACTATCCTCATTTATCTGTTTCATGTTTATGTTCATACCTATACTTGCTATCTTGTACATATTTGACAAACAAATAAAATAAATTAATTAATAAAGGGCTCCAGGCAACTGGTGGTGGAACCCAAGTGGCAGCAGGAGGCGCCCCACTGGCCACTGCCACTGGGTGAGACAGGGGAGGGATTGCTCTGGCTGCCACTTCCTCACTCCGCCAGCATCAGGGCTCTGCAGGCTGAGCAACCAAGGATACTGTTCAGGCTTCATCCTCTACTCCCCCACCACCTTGCTTTATCCTCCACACCCCCACTACCTTGCTTAGTGGCCACAGCACCAGTGCACTGCTCAGCCTTCTGCTCTTTTGCAGCAGCGAGCAAGGAGAAGAAGCTTTATCCTTCATCCCCCCCACCTTGTTTCATCCTCTACTCTACCACCTTGTCTCCTGCTCCATTGCAGCCACAAAAAAAATAAGACCTACCCCAAAAATAATCCCTAGTGCTTATTTTGGCAACCAAAAAATTATAAGACCAGGTCTTATTTTTGGGGAAACATGGTATATTCTCCAGTAACCTGATACTGTATTCCATAACAGTGTCAAGTGGTTTGGTATAATTGTTAATGCTGTGTCCCTAATATTTAAACAAATATATCCTCTTCTCTCCTTTTCTGCAGCTACAGAAATAAAACTTTCAATTTTATATATAAACCACCATTCTCCATAATGTCCAAGCAGAGATCTCATCTTCTCATCCCTTTAAACTGCAGCACAAAGGTGTTTCATTCTCTATTCTTAAACCATATATCAGCTTGTCCATCATTACTTTCCTTCAAGCTTGCTGCCAGCTGCCATGGAAACATGGGGAGAGGATGCATTGGGCATTTGGGAGGGGAAGGGTGCAGGTGGTGTGAGAGTGAAGCTGCTGGGTACTGATGCGGAGGATCAAACTCATGGAAGACAAGCCAGCTTGGGTTGTTTCCCATCTTCAAGGCCAACCAACCTGAGAATGGCACGCACGAAGGTGGCGCATAACATCTAGACTAGAGACATTCCTAAAACATCTTTCTAGACATTGATTGAACTCTGTCTGTTGAACTACTGGGGGACGGGCTCTGGGGAATTTTCAATTTATCCTTTTCACGTGTATTTGCTTCAGACCTTGCCTGATTTTTGCTGCACCCAATTCTTTCCTAGTAAAAGTATCTTTTCTGTGAATCTATGGAGTCAAGGGCCTTCTTTCCTGGGAATTGAGTGGAAGCAGACCTGACAGAATATGTCCTCATGATGTTATTTCTGTCTTATACTCTGCCTACCAGAAAGCCAACTTTACATTAATCTTCAGCCTTTCCCATTTTTAAAAAGAGTTTTGCTTCTTTTTCCAACACTAAACTTACTATATAAACTTTCATGCCCCAGTAACACCATGATCAGGGTCTGGGGTCTGCCAGCTCTTTCTAACCACACTAGGTTCTATTCACTCCCATGGTCATTTTGGCTTGATTTATGATAGAAAGAGGACACTTGAATAATGATGATGGTGGTGGTAATTAATATTAGATGTGTTCTAGAAAGGAGTAGAAAGGGAAAAAATTCTGTCTGCCCACATGGAGCTTTCTAGAGTTTTTATTACTCTGGCAAACAAAAATAAAACACATATGAAAAAATAATAAATCTGCATTCCAATATATTTATGGATATGTATAGGAGACTGTTTATGTTCAAACTCTCAAATTCTGTCTTTATGTTTAGTTGCAATTCAGAAGAAAATAAAAAGCATTTAGGCTAAAGTTCTTGTTTCCTAGCTGCCTTCAAAATCAAGAAGGCCATTGGACAATACTGGATAAAAGTTGGCACCTTTAATTCAGTGTTCTGATCAGCTATAAATGACTGCTTCTTACCAACTTGAAAGCTATGCACTTTACTTCACTCCCTGTGAAAAGAAATACTACCTTAACATCTGATAGAAAGGGGAAAACATCCTAGTTAAAGCTTTATGGAAATTTGGCAAGTATGAATGTTTTTTTAAAATGAAACTTGTGTAATTAATGCATCTTGGAGAGAATGGTACAGTTTTAGAAGCACTGGAGTAAAATAAAAATAGCAAAACTGTGGTTAATTAAACACAAGTGTGTGCTTCCTCATTAACTCAATATGTTTTTCCAGGATTGGCCACTTGAAAAAATGCTTTATAAATTACTGCCCACACAAATGGATACCATCAAAGAAGAGCATCAGTTAGTATTAACAGATTTTTCATGTCTAGTTTGCATGGCAAAGTCAAGAATATTATAGAAAATCTGCTGAACAGATAATGCAGCACAAACCTTGCCCATAAGAGCCCTGGTGGCGCATCAGACTAAAGCACTGTTATTAACATCCAGCTGCCTGCAATTACTGCAAGTTCAAATCTCACCAGGCTCAAGGTTGACTCAGCCTTCCATCCTTTCTAAGGTAGGTAAAATGAGGACCCAGATTGTGGGGGCAATAAGCTGACTTTGTATAAATATACAGAAGTATGAAGGCTATTGCTTAACGCATTGTAAGCCACCCTGAGTCTCCAGAGAAGGGCGGCATATAAATCAAATAAAAAAATAAATAAATTTATGGATCTGATAAGAGAACTAAAAATGTTGGGCTCCCTTAAATTACAATGCCAATTAATGTTGCCCATGTCATTCCCTGCTTTCATGATTTTTCTAGTCCTATGAAGAAAAAAATTCTTATGACTAGAAAATGAAAGAATTCTGGAATTATTATTTAGACTAATCCTGAAATTCCTGGGAAAAATCTCTGATAAAATAATAGTCAGATCAAAATATGACAAAATTCAAGGATTTAGGAAGTAAATTGGGTCTATGACAAAAGGAAGAATAAGTGCTGTCACACTTTCAAGATTTAGTGTTTCTAGTGTTTCTCAACCTTGTCAACTCTAAGATACGTGGACCAAGTCCCAGAATTCCTTAACTACCATGCTGGTTAAGAAGAACAGTCTTAGTCTAGCTGGACTAATAAATCTAAAAAGAACACAAACAATTCAGACAGAAAGGGGACCCTCACAAGATGCCTGTGCAACAGACAGGGGAGAGAAAGGAAGAAAGAAGGTACAAGACCAATTATATGGGAGACCCTGCCATACGTAAAAAATATTTCAGCAGTAGTAGAACTCATCTACCAAGATCTACAAGTGGACATCACCCACCATCCAGTAGCTATTGTAAGAGGATAAATCATGTGCTACAAAGGTCATTTGAAGGTGAGAGAAACTTCTAACGTAATTTAGCAGATTCTCTGCTACTATGTAGGACAGACGGAGAGAAAGCTAACCGCCAGGTTGTGAGAATATGAGTGAGTGGACAGACAAGGAGACTTATTGGTTGCCTCCCATTGCAGTGAACAAGGACATGCATTCAATTTTGCAGCTACTAACATTGTTTGCTGAACAGGGGCAAAAATAGCCAGAAAAATTATTGAAGTCCAAGAAACTGGGCCCCAATATTGTGTGAAATCAATAGAAGTGCTGATTTACCGTCAGTTTACCAGGTACTTAGAGCTGAGGCTGCTGTAGCACAAGGAAACAACAACTTAATAGCCAGCCATCAACACTCTATTTAACAATTAAAAGCTAGACACAGCCAGGCACTATATAAATACAATGTGTAGAGCAGCCCAGTACACACATTCTGGAGAGAAAGAAGTTCCCTGAGGATGGGCTCCAACATGAGCCCAAAAGCTTGGAAGAATAAACCTTTGCTCCTGGTGACCAACTCGGATTGAATCCTGTAGATCTAAAAAGAGTATTAAAGACTCAGTTCAGTATGAGGCTCATACTCATTCTGATCCAGTCAGTATTGTTAAAAAGAGCAGGTATATATTTTCTAATCATCCAAACCACAAATCATAAATATATATTTTTTCCTGTTTCATGCAAAAAGTCTATGAGGAGTTTCCAGTCTTCATAGAATAGACATTACTTTTTATCTAATCAAAGGCATTAATTTAACCATCCGTCCAAGTTACATCATATTCACCAATCATACCATCATAGATAATGTCGAACCTTTCCATTTTTGAGTATATAGTAGTCTTGCTGCAGTTGTCATATATAAAAACAAAGTTCTATGACTTTTTTCTAGTTACTTGTTTATTAGTCCCAAAGAAAAATCTCTGGTTTCAGTTATACTTTAACTTTTAAAATCTTCTGAATTAATGTAAATATTTGTATCCAAAATGTTTTTAACATTTTGGATACATTCCATCAAACATGATAAAATGTCCTTTATCTTGTTCATTTTCCAGAAAAATCTGAATTTATATTTATTCCATATTCTGAGAATAGTCTGTCTAGCATAATGATTTTTAAGCTTGTGTTCACCTTAGTTTTATCATACTTAAATATCCACGATGCCCAAATCTTAAACCATGATCTAAATCCAGTAATCTTTTATTTCTCAACAACACCTGCTCTTTTATCGAGCAAGCAGCCAAATATAGCTTCAAATCTGGCAAGCCCAGCTATCCTCTTTTCTTTGCATCTTATAATACCTTATATTTAACTAGTGGGGTTTTTTTTTCATTTGCCATGGAAATTTAGATATATTCTTCGGTCATAGCTTAAATCTTAACAGAATCTTAATAGAATAACAGAGTTGGAAGGGACCTTGGATGTCTTCTAGTTCAAACCCCTGCTCAAGCAGGAGAATTTACTGGTATTTTATTTCAGACTAATGATTTCCATTCTCTTCTTAAAAATCACATTCGCAGGTATTGGAACACCCACAAATTTTGAAGGCAAGCTATTCCACTGGTTAATTGTTCTTACTGTTAGGAAATTTCTCCTTGGTTCCAGGTTGCTTCTCTCTGTAATTAGTTTCCATTCATTGTTTCTTCTCTTACCTTCTGGTATTTTGAAAATTGAGGCAGAACCTCAAATATTGGGACACTGCTATCATGTCATCCTAGTCTTTCTTTTCAGTAGAGTAGACATACCTAATTCTTGCAACCATTCTTCATATGTTTAACCTCCAGCTCCTAATCATCTTTGTTGTTGTTCTCTGCATTCCAGAGTCTTTACATCTTTTTTTATAATATGGTGACCAAAACTAGATGCAGTATTCTAAGTGCAGACTTACTAAAGTTTTATAAAGCAGTACTAATACTTCACTTGATGATTCTATCACTCTGTTAATGCAACCTAGGATTCCATAGGCTTTTTTGGTGGCTACTGCATACTGCTGGCTCATAGTTAAGTGATTATTCAAGATCTCTCTCACAGTTATTGCTATTATGACAGGTTTCATCTAAATTGTATTTGTTGGTTTTGGGTTTTCTTGCCTAAGTATAAAACTCTACTTTTCTCTACACTGGATTTCAGTTTATTAGGTAGGGCCCAGTGTACAAGTCTGTCAAGATCTATCTGGATTCTGAGCCTATCTTCTGAGGTCTTGGCTATTCCTGCCAGTTTAGTGTCATCTGCAAGTTTGATGAGTTCTCCTTCTATTAAATCATTCTCCTCATCTAAATCATTTATGAAAATGTTGAAAAGCACTCATCTAAATCATTTATGAAGATATTGAAAAGCCTAAAACAGAACCTTGGAGTACCCCACTGCTTACTTCCCTCCATATAGATGTAGTTCCATTGAGAACTACACAGTGAGTACAGTTTGTCAGACAGTTACAAATCCATCTGGTTTGTATGCTACCTAGCCCAACTTTTTTTACCTTACCAAAAAGGAGGTTGTGGTCTACTTTGTCAAATGTCTTACTGAAATCCAAGTATACTATGTCCACTGCATTTCATTGGTCCACTAATTTAGTCACTTTGTCAAAGAATGAAATAATTTGTTTGGCATGATCTGTTTTTGACAAACCTGTGTTGGCTTTGGGTTATTGCTTCTAGGTATTCACAGATCTATTGCTTGATTATCTTTTCCAGGATCTTCCCAGTATTGATGTCAGGCTGACTGCTCTGTAGTTTCCTGGAACCTTCCCCCCCCCTTTTTTTTTCTTGAAGATGGGAACCATATCAGCTTTTTTCCAGTTCTCTGGTAGTTCCCCAATGCTCCAAGATCTTTGAAAGATATGGTTACATGATTCTGAGATCACGTCTGCCAGCTCCTTCAGGATTCTGCAATGTAATCTGTCAGATTTGGACAGGTGTTCGCTTACCATTTTCTTCCTTATTTTAATTTGTATTCCTAGTCTGCCTTTTACAGTTATGTTTTTGGTAGATTGGACTGTATTACTTCCTTGCCATCTACTTTCATTAGTGGATCAATTGTTTCCTTAACTTTTTTTCTTGTTTTTTACATGTTGAAATAAACTTTTTTATTATTACTTTTGACATTTGTTGTAAGTCTTACTTCATTTTGAGCCTTAGCTTTCCTGACTTTATCTTTATCTGTAAATTCAGGCTATTTGTTGGTATTCTACCTTAGTTGTGTATCCCTCTTCCCATTTTTTGTATTTATCTTTTTTGTCTTTCAGTTTATCCGAGAGTTCTTTGTGTAACCATGGTGGTTTCTTTTTGTGGGGTTTCTTGTTTTTTTTTCCAGTGGTATTATGCTGGCCTGGGCTTTTATAATCATATTTTTCAGAGTTTCCCAAGCTTCTTGGAAATAGTACATCAGCTGCCAAGACAGGTATTATCTGAAACACCCTCTCCAAAAAAACCCCATTATTAGGTAAAACATCTTAATCAAAGAAATTCTCCCCAATTTCTTTAGACTTGATTCTATTCACAATTTCTCCAAATTACCAAGGAGATGCATATAACTGAAGGTTGAAATAACTGTTCTTTGAGTCCTGAGCAAACATTAAGGAATCTCTGGAGACAAAACTCAACACAGCTTTGCAGTGCTTTGGAATGATAGCTCTGTTTAGGGAATTTCCATTTAGGACATTTTAATTTCTTGCTACCTTGTTATGTTGAGAATTCATAAATATTCTTTATCTTAGTTATACTGCTTTGTCTCCATCTATCACATGGTCTAAGAATTCTTGCCCTTTGTACTGCAATTGTACAAGACCCTTCCCCTCCAAACATGAAGTAGTGGGATCTCAATCTTGATTTGCCAAAGGACAGCTGAATAAAAAATTAGGACTGTCATTCAATGCTTTGCATATTTAGTGCCCATGTTACAAAAACAAAAACTATGCAACATAATTTGCAGAGTAAATCACCCAGAATTCTGATTATCTACATACAATATCATCCACTCTTAGCTGTTCAGTTTTAATGTTACATATAATTATAACTGTCCTGATTAATTTATTATCAGACATCTAAGTAAATTTATTTCTACCCAATAATTTATCATAGGATCAGATGGCTATAAACTGACAGTCTAAATGTTTACAACAGGAATGGCAAAGGGAGAAGAGGAAATGATAGGCATGGACTAAAACAAAGATATTTCCATATATTCATCTTTGTTTCACTTGAGGATGGGGACTAAGGAATCAAAGTATCACTCCAGGTAAAATGTAGCTACAACCAGGATTGCACCATATTTGGTATGTTCTCCTCCATTTTCCATAACCAGCCAGACATACTGTGTATGAACTGTGGCAGATTGCAGTTAGCTCAGGGCATGTGGCAGTGTTTGCTCCAGTGGTGCATTTCAAAAATTTTGACTACCGGTTCTGTGGGTGTGGCTTGGTGGGAGTGGCATGGCTTGGTGGGCATGGCTTGGTGGGCATGGCAGGGGAAGGATACTATAAAATGTCCATTCCCTCCCCAATCCAGAGGAAGGTTACTGCAAAATCCCCATTTCCTCCCAATCAGCTGGGACTTGGGAGGCAGAGAATAGATGGGGGTGGGGCCAGTCAGAATTTTTACTACCAGTTCTCCGAACTACTCAAAATTTCCAATACCGGTTCTCCAGAACTGGTCAGAACCTGCTGAAACCCACCTCTGGTTTGCTGCCTCCAAATCATCTCTTACATTGGCTTTTTGTGGGGGGAAGACCTGAGTAGCTAGGATGGCAAGGGGAAGTGTCATCAGATCTATAATAAATCACATTTTTAACAAGTTCATGAGGAAATGATCGGTCTTGCAAATGTGAGCCAGCCAAAGGGTCATCATTGCCTTGCCCTCAAATCAGTCAGAATCCCTTCCATTGTCCAATATGTCCCCTGACATATCTGCCATCAAATCATAGCAAACAAGAACCATCAACCTGCGCATTTTAGTTGAATTCCTCAAAATGTTCCACAATTTTGCCTATTTTTCTTCCTCTTTTTTCAGGGCTGCATATAATCCTAAATTGCATGTTTTGCAAGTTCTGAGATATGAATCCATTGCCTGACAATATATTCTCCCCATTCACCAACCACAAGCAATTTCTCGTTCTTCTATGACTTTCAATGACATAGACACTGAAAGTACGCTCCCCCACATTCCCAGCTAGATTTCAGTTGGAGAAGATAATGTTAGTTCTCTGCTTCCATCAGAATTGTGAAATAAAAGGATGGGGGTGGCTATGTGACTTTGCTTGTTTGTTTGTTTTTCAGATTTCTGTACCACCCATCTCCCTTTATGAGGGAAACAAGGATGCTGCTTTCAAAATTTTCCTTCCCTTGCTGCTGCTGTTGCCCTAATTTCCATGAAAACTGCTAAGGAAGATCCTATCTGTGAGGAATACTTCAGCTTCCAATTTAACCTCAAAAGTATAAAATATAAGTTTTGAAGTGGCTGGCACAGCATGGAAATCCTTCCTTTTGGGGATTTGCATATCTTCTGCAATTCAATGAGACTTAGTCCTTCAGGAAATACTTCAGCTTCCCTGAAAAGATTTGACTAGTTATCATTACATTTTGGGATTTCTTTTGAAAGAGTCTTCATATATTATACTCTTTCCTCCGTGCTGAGTGTGAACTTAGATCCCTGGATAAGTTTGCTTTTGCTATCAATAAACTGAAATATCTTATTCCACACAATTATGAAAAGGATTAATTAAAAAGCTTGCAGCCACTCAATGAAACCTTGACTATCACTAAGTGTTATATCTTTTAGTTCTTGATGAATGTATTTTATTCTCCTTATGTACACTGAGAGCATATGCACCTAAGACAAATTCATTGTGTGTCCAATCACACTTGGCCAATAAAGAATTCTATTCTAAACCGATATCTGAAAATTGCAAGGTATAAGCAGAATTAGTCAATCCACATTTTTTCACACGTGAGGAGAGTTTTTCAGGAAACATGTACAAAATTAATATTTGGAGAAATAAAGAGGAAAACTTGCAGGACTGGCTGGAATTATCCTGAAAACCATTAACATTTTATAGCTTGTTAATGTAATCCCAAGTAACAGAATCATCAGACAAGATTATTTGGTATCATATTGGAGAAGCAGATATGAACACCAGATTTTCTCTCTCTTTCTCTTGATGAGAAGAGTCTCTTCATTTGTAGAAAATTGCAATTGAGAAGCTTTCCCTTCAGCTTTCTCTAACAGATCTGATTCATATTCATATTTTTCTGCATAAAGCAGTCTGAATTAAAACTCACCTGAAGTTATTCTTGGGTTACTCAATGTTCCCTGGGATGTACGAAAATTTGAAAATTATGCTACCCATACAATAAATCTTCTTTACATCCACATTTTGCACGCATAGTACCAGAAAATTATTTTTGCTTCTGTTCCCTTTTATGTTTTATTTAATTTATCTTCATATATTGCTGACAATTTCAGAGAGAGTATGTTTGCTGTACTTCTATTATTTCTTTCTTTTAAAAAATTATATGCCTCATCAGATTTTATATATAAAATATAATACTATCTATTAATTTATTGCTGGCAAATAATTTAAACAGAGTAGATATCCATTTGAGAACCTTGTCCTTTTCCCCTCTGACAGTAAATATGAATTGCTTAGATATTACTTTGCTTAATGTAGATCAACCTGCTTTCTTAGTGTTTCCAACAATATGTTCATTTTGTGTACATTATTGGTGGTGGTAATGTGTTTCATTATCATATAGGACAAAGACAAGAAACATTACTGAGGTGGGGGTGCAGGGTTTTCTTTTTGAATTTAAGTTAGGGGTGCAAATAAGCTATTCCAATCTTAATGGAAAAATGTCAGGCAATTACTACCTGTTAGAATAGGAATCCCACAAGTATGCATAGAAAATAACATCCACTTTACAATAACATTAGATTAAATAGAGCCAAAGTGGCACAATGGTTAGAATACAGTACTTCAGGCTACTTCTGCTGACTGCCGGCTGACTGCAATTTGGCAGTTCGAATCTCACCAGGCTCAAGGTTGACTCAGCCTTCCATCCAAGCTAGACTCCTGGTGGCTACATGGACACATCCAGGGGTGAACTCGCTACTGGTTTGATCCAGTAGCGATGGCGGTGGGTGGTTCGGAGAACTGGTAGCAAAAATCCCTGCGCCCCCTCCCCCATGCCCAGCTGAGCCATCAGAGGCTGGTTTTTTTACTTTTAAAAGCATTTTTTCTATAATTCGGTAAAACAAAATGCTTTTAAAAGTAAAAAAAAAGCCTCTGATGATTGCGCAGCTCAGCTGGGATCTTCAGAGGCTTTTAAAAGCATTTTTTTGACAACAAAAAAAATGCTTTTAAAAGCCTCTGATGATCCCAGCTGACTTGCCTGATCGTCAGAGGCTTTTAAAAGCATTTTTTTACAACCTCTTCAGCCGAAGAGATTGTAGAAAAAATGCTTTTAAAAGTTAAAAAAAAAAAGTTGGCCATGCCCACCCAGTCACATTACACCCCCACACACACACCAAGCCATGCCCACAGAACTGGTAGTAACAAATTTTACATTTCACCACTGGACACATCCATACAGTTGAAATCTAAATGTGACCTGTAATGAAGTTAATTTTTCTCAGATAATGTTGCAGCTGGCACATTAAGCTTAATGTATTTATATTTATAAATTTATATTCCTATATAAATTTTATAATTTGCTTAGGCTACCTTCCCTTCATTAAGTCTTTTGTATTCTGCAAAGTGTTTGAAAATATTGGCCGAGAATTGTGTGTTCCGTACTGCATTGTCACTGCTGAACTGACAGATCACATGATGTGGAAAACAGTTAATCTAACCACTCCCTTCCAGCTCCAACTCTGATCCTAATCCTTCCCTCACAGTTGCTATTATTAATAAAACAGAAACCATGCTGAATGTAATCATGTATTTCACATTTGCTGTCCATTTTTTTCCTTAAGGGACTTTGATTTGAGGCAGAAGAGAATTGTCAGCATTAGACAGCATCAAAGGATCAATGAGGAATGTATCTTTTCCCTGACCCCTTGTCATCTTCATTTGAGTTGACCCATATCTTTAGGTGTGCTTCCTCCTTCCTTCCTTCCTTCCTTCCTTCCTTCCTTCCTTCCTTCCTTCCTTCCTTCCTTCCTTCCTTTGAAATGGCATAAAATTGCTGAGAGAGTGAGAGAAAGATATGGATGATAAGATGGTTTGGGACTTTTCCAAACATTCTCTCAAAGTTTAGAAAGTCTCCCAAAGCCATGTTCATTTCCGCCAGCCAGGAAAAAGATAAAAGGAAACAGGCAGTTCAGAAAACAGAATAAGGCACTTAATATTGAGTTTAACTACAAGCTCAAACAAGTCAGAGTTTGGAAATGGAGTGGCTCACCCAGTAAATAACCTGGGTATGAAATATCTCATATAGCATTCCAATACCAAAACCTTATGGTGTTCCTCTCTGCTATGTTGGATAGGATACAAAAACCTGGCTTTGCGTAACTTCATGGTCATATAAAAACATGAAGCTTATCTTTCACTTTTTGTTAATATTCCTGACTTGAGCAACAAGACTTTGACTAATATTTAGCTTATGCCAAGCTTTACTATCTTCTGTGCAACTGGAGATTGTCCTGTACTGTCTCTGCTCAATTTGCTGCTGAGAAAAACCATAGAAAGGGGAAGGGGAGGTTTTCCATTATCTTGCAGCATTCGTTCTCTGCACTTTCCTGATCAACACAATGTCTATGCCTTCCACAAGGCTTCACAATTATTGCTATTAATAGCACAAACATTTAGTGTCAGTCAATCAGCTTAACAGCAAGTAGCAGTTAAGTGTCTGGAAGGTGTTGGTAGGTCTAAATGCAAGAAGGATTTGCACTGCTATGATATTTGCCTCGAGGAAGCCTGAAGGAAGAACTGGCCTCAGTAGAAAGAAAGAAAAAAGCCAACTCCAGCTGCACATTTTGGGTGTCATAACAAACAGCATAGAAAGAAAAAGATCAGAGAAGAGAGACCTGTTGACCATTACTCTCTGAGAGTTTTCCTATACTTTGCACTTTGGATCAACAAGCCAGTCTTTCTCTTCTGTATCAGAACCAAACAAGAGGCCCTTCTGTTGAGTCCTCGCACTTACGACCAAGTCCTCGCACTTACAACGGCCGGCTCTGATTGGTTAAGACGCATGGACTTGCCGGCGGGAGAATACTGTGTTTCCATTGGTTGCTTAGTTTGACAGCTACAGTATAAATAGCTGTCAAACGCCTAAGCCCTGTTCTGTTTTTCCTGTTCAGCTTCTACAGCTGTTGTTAGCAATAAAGAGTTCCTGTTTGACTTAACCTTGCCTCGCCTCAGTTAGTGGGACCCTGGGTCGCCCTACAGAGCACTGGCGACGAAGGATGGGATCTCGGGCGTGAGGAGACAGGTGGTCAGCAGCTGAAGTCAGTAGCACTAAGCCAAGTCGCTAGCTGAGTCACTTAAACGACGAGACGTCGTTAAGAGCATTACTGACAGGAACAGAACCCGTCCTTGTAAGGATGGCACCTCCAACATTCGCTCCCTTCAACCAAGCCACAGAAACTTGGAATTCTTATGAGGCACGGTTCGAGTGTTTCCTGGAGGCGAACGATTACACTGGGCTGACCAGCAGCCGAAAAAGGGCGCATTTCTTAAATGCCTGCGGTCCCGAGATGTTCGCAGTCGCGCTGGCCCTGCTAGCCCCTGTCCCTGTCCAGTCAGTACCATGGGAGGTCCTGAGGGAAAAACTCAAGCGCCATTATGAGCCCACACCATCACGCATCGCGCGCAGGTTCGCTTTTAGACAGATCCTGCAGGCAGAGGGAGAATCTGTCAATCACTACATTGCCTCCCTCAGGACTGCCGCCCTGAACTGTGAATTTACCGAACTTGAAGACTCCTTACTGGAGCAGTTTGTCTGCGGTGTGAGAGACCTGAGGGTGCAACGCCACTTGCTAGAAAAGAAAGAGCTGACCCTTGCGACAGCCCTTGAGGAGGCTCAGGCTTGCGAACTATCAGGCAAGTCCACCTCAGAGATCCATAAGTCACAAGCTGCTTTTCCCGCCACTAAGCCCAGCACCGTCCACTCTGAAGAGTTTGACCCTGAGGAAATTGAGGAAGAGGAGGACGAAGTCAGCCACCTCAAAACCTTCAAGGGCAAAAGAAACACCGCAGACAAGGACTTCTCAGGGTCTCCTTGCCAGGGTTGTGGTGAAATGCACCCCAGAGCGGCTTGCCCTTTTAAAACCACTATCTGCCGAAGATGTGGAAAAAAAGGGCACTTGGCAAGAGTCTGCCAGGCTAACCTGCAAGGCTCACAGCCAAAACCCCAGAGAAGACCGTATCACAAACCAAACAGGTCGAACAATGACTGTTTTGCCATCTCGAGAAGCAACAACGTCCCTGCGGTGTCTGCCCGCCAGGCCAAAATTAGCTCCAACAAAAAAATTTATATAACTGTAACCATTGAAGGGGCACCATGCCGAATGGAGGTCGACACGGGATCTTCTAAATCCCTGATCTCCTGGACCACCCTGAAGAAACTGGCGCCAAAATTACAAAAAAACTTGCTTCAGCCATGCCAAGTACATCTCAGAGACTATCAAGGAAACGACATCTCTATCCTGGGTGGCACCCAGCTCCTGGTGGAACACAAGACCTTCACTGGCAAACTACCCCTTCTCATCGTCCGAGATTCCCTGCTAAGCCTGCTAGGGCTCGACTGGTTTGGCGCCCTGGGACTTGGCATAACTGGCATCCACTCAACCAATCCAGATAACTTTGATGACATCATGGCCGAATTTGCAGATGTCTTCGATGATAAATTGGGTAAATATAAGGGATCACCCATCTCCCTAAATTTGGACCCCCAGGTGGCACCCATTAGGCTTAAGCCCAGGCGGGTACCTTTTGCACTCAGGCCCCTGGTTGAGAAAGAATTAGACAAACTCATAGCCCAGGGGGTACTAGAACCCACTGACCACGCCCCTTGGGAGACCCCTATAGTCCTCCCAATCAAGCCAGATGGATCTTTGCGCATCTGAGCTGATTACAAGAGTACCCTAAATAAGGCGCTCCAAGCCCATCCTTACCCGGTGCCCGTAGTGCAACACCTGTTGCACTCATTAGGCACGGGCTCCATTTTTGCCAAGCTGGACATGGCACAAGCCTATCAGCAGCTCCCAGTTGATTCGGCCACAGCTGCAGCTCAAACCATTGTCACCCATAGGGGAGCATTCAAGTGCCGCCGCCTCCAATTTGGCATAAGTGTAGCCCTGGGCATCTTTCAGGGCCTTATGGAGCGACTCCTGCATGGTCTGCCAGGAGTCGTTCCATATTTTGATGACGTTCTCATCTCTGCCCTCAGTCAGTCTGACCTCAAAGACAAATTAAGAGCGGTCCTACGCCGTTTCCAAACGGCTGGGCTCAAACTCAAGCGGGCAAAGTGCAAAATAGGGGTACCCCAGGTAGAATTTTTAGGTTACCTGATCGATGCCAATGGCATCCATCCCACACCTACGAAAGTGGCTGCCATAAAAAAAGCCCCCACCCCTGCTAACAAAACTGATTTACTAGCCTTCCTCGGCCTCTTAAATTTTTACTGCTCATTTTTGCCCCACAAGGCTTCTGTGGCAGAGCCATTGCACCGCCTTTTAGATAAAGGCACACCTTGGCATTGGGGCCCCCGGGAAGCTGCTTCCTTCGCAGCTGTCAAATCTCTCCTAACCTCCGAGGCTGTCTTAGTGCAATACACTGACCGCCTTCCTTTAGTCCTTGTTGCAGATGCTTCCCCTTTTGGAATTGGAGCTGTCCTAAGTCACACCCTTCCTGATGGCACAGGGGCCCCCATCGCCTTCTATTCTAGGACGCTCTCCTCTACAGAGCGAAATTATGGCCAGATCGACAAGGAAGCGCTGGCTGCGGTGGCAGCCATCAAGCGCTTCCACGACTATCTGTACGGCCGTCCCTTCACCCTGGTCACTGACCACAAACCCCTCTTGGGCATCCTGGCTGGCAACATACAAACGCCCCAGGTCCTTTCCCCCCGCATGTTACGGTGGGTCGAATTCCTAGCCACATACTCTTATTCTCTCATTCATTGGCCTGGCAAACATCTGGCCCATGCCGATGCCCTCAGCCACTGCCCCTTACCCATCTCTGTCTATGACCCCTCTCCTGCAACCCAAGTCCTCCTCATTGAGGCCTTACAGTTACCCATCTCGGCCTCTGACGTGGCTGCCCACTCTGCCAAAGACCCTACCATTAGCACAGTTTTGGACTGGGTGTGCAGGGGATGGCCGCAAGGGCCGGTAAGCCCTGAGTTCAAACCATACCACATTAGGCAGCACGAGCTATCAGTACAGCGAGGGTGTTTACTGTGGGGGAATAGAGTGGTAGTGCCAGCCAAACTCCAGCAGCCAGTTTTGGAGTCTCTGCATGAGGGGCACCCGGGGATAGTTAGGATGAAATCATTAGGGCGCAGCTACGTCTGGTGGCCAAAATTTGACCAAGTGGCCGCCCAGTGGGTCGCAGGGTGCCAGCTGTGCCAACTATCCCGACCTGTGGCCCCCGCTGCCCCAGTCAAAGAGTGGGAAATGCCAAAGTCGCCCTGGTCAAGACTCCATGTGGACTTTGCCGGCCCCTTTCATGGGAGAAACTTCCTGGTGGTGGTAGATGCCTACTCGAAGTGGGTGGAGGTTGTCACCATGGCATCTACCACAGCAGCAGCCCTAATCAGGGCACTACAGAGACTATTTGCCACACATGGGTTGCCCGATGTCATAGTCTCAGACAATGGCCCGCAACTGACTTCCGCGGCTTTTCAAGTTTTCCTGGCTGGCCACGGAATCTGGCATGCCAGGGTGGCACCATTTTGCCCGGCCAGCAATGGCCAGGCAGAGAGGGCAGTAAGGTCAGCCAAAGAGGCTCTCTCACGTTTTACTGATGGGGACTGGCCGGAGAGAGTGTCTCGCTACCTGTTGGCACAGCACGTAACTCCATGCCCTTCTACCAACAGGAGCCCAGCAGAACTTCTAATGGGCCGACGGCTCCGCACTGACCTCGACCGCCTGCACCCCTCCTATTCCCCGGAGAAGCCCCCAGACTCAACCAGCCGCTACCGCAGATTCAATATAGGGGACACCGTCTATGCCCAGAACTTTGGGGGGGATCCGAGATGGCTTCCGGGGACTGTCGAACAACACACCGGTCCCTACTCCTACCAAATCCGGCTACCCGATGGCAGACTCTGGCACCGCCACCTAAACCAACTTAGGGGCCGAGTGACATGCCTGTCAGGAAACACTGCTGACCCAGATGACCGCGCAACCGTTCCAGTCCCTAACTTCACACCAGAAGTCCCTGACTTAAACGTGCTACTGGAGCCCAACTTACCTGATGAACCAAGTCAGCTGCAGGACGATGAGGCCGCTTCCGAAGTTCTAGACGAGTCGCCTGCAGTTCCGCCGGCACTACAGACACCTCCTACCTCTTCGACTGCCGCCCCCGAACTGCGTAGATCTAGTCGGACATGCAAGCGCCCAGCATACTTAGCTGACTACGCCTGCTCCGTCCAAGGGGGAAGGGGTGTTGAATCCTCGCACTTACGACCAAGTCCTCGCACTTACGACGGCCGGCTCTGATTGGTTAAGACGCATGGACTTGCCGGCGGGAGAATACTGTGTTTCCATTGGTTGCTTAGTTTGACAGCTACAGTATAAATAGCTGTCAAACGCCTAAGCCCTGTTCTGTTTTTCCTGTTCAGCTTCTACAGCTGTTGTTAGCAATAAAGAGTTCGTGTTTGACTTAACCTTGTCTCGCCTCAGTTAGTGGGACCCTGGGTCGCCCTACAGAGCATCTTCAATCTTTAAGGTACCGTATTTTTCGGAGTATAAGACGCACCTTTTTCCCCCAAAAAAGGGGGTGAAAATCTGGGTGCATCTTATATGCCAAATGTAGCCCCACCCACCCGCCAGCCTCCACCCTTCAGCCATTTTCGGGCAGTTCCAGCCGGCAGGGATCTGGGTAGGGCACAGCCTGAGGAACAACCCTCTTTGGGACAGTCTGGGGGGGGGATCTGCCCTGCAGCTTTGGGGAACAAGGCAGGCCCATGGTTTGCGGCTGGTCATTCCTCTGGCCGCCCAGCAGGCAGCTTAGGGCAGGCAATGGTCGCAATGACTTCACTCCCCAGCAATGTGAGGAGCTGCCGCCTAAGCCCTCTCCACGCCCAGGAGCCAAGCCGAGCTGAACAGGAGCTCCTAAAGTAAAACATCCCTCCTTTCCAGCCACTGCTGCCCGGATTCTCCAATGCAATTTTCAGAGCCGCGTTTCAGGCGGTGGGCGGCCAGTTCCCCTGCAATGTGCAGTGGGAAACTGGGAACCATTTTGGATTCGGGGAGGGGATTGCAGCACTGCCACCTGAAAGTGCTTTTTTTCCCATTGCACATTGCAGAGCCGTGCAGCAATGGGATTAAGATGCGTCTTATACTCCAGTGCATCTTATACTCCAAAAAATACAGTATATACCAGTGCCTCTCAGCCTCAGTATGTTTGAAATGTCTGGATTTCAACTTCCAGAATTCTCCTGCCGGCATATTAGCTGGGAAATTCTGAGAGTTAAAGTCCATACATCTTAAAATGACATAAAGCAAAATCAAATTTCCTCTTGCCATTCTACCATGGTTCCATGGTAGTTCATATTTTTACTCACATTAGAGTAAGGGTGTCAAACTCGAGGCCCACGAGTCAGATGCGGCCCGCAGCGTGCTTAGATCCGGCCCTAATTCTTTGTAAATAGCAAAGAACCAGCCTGCAGTGCCTCTGCTAGCAAAAATGGGACACATACACACACACACACACGCAGCCTGTTTTTGGCCTGGACAGCTTCCTGAAAAATACTGCAGCAAACACAATTCCCTCACTAATCTGTTTTCCAGCTCCATTTTCCAGCATGCAAAACAACAAAAGACCATGTGACTACCAGTAAAAAAAAAAGTTCTGTCAGACCTTCTAACTTTGCGAAATCTTTTTTCCCCAGAGAAGTTGGAAGGTCTGGTTGCATTTTTTAAAAAACCGATAGTCACGTGGTTTTCTTTTATTGCCCTGCATGCAGGAGAATTGAGTTGGAAAGCAGGTTAATAAGGAATTCTGGTTACTTTGGGATGGGGTGGAAGTGAGGATTTTGTATTATGATTGCTCATAAGTAAGTAAGAACCAGTAAAAGAGGAATGGAAAAATCCCTATCTGTAGATCAGCGTTTTTCAGTCTTGGCAAGTTTAAGATGGGCAAACTTCATGCTGCCTGGGGAATTTTGGGAATTGAAGTCCATGTATCTTAAAGTTGCCAAAGATGAGAAGCATGGGTCTACACTAAAGTTTAGGATTTTCTATTCCTGTTTTATTTAGAGTTTGGTACAATTAAATAAATCAGTTGTTGTTTCCTTAACAAATAGTGATTAAAGTGATATGAACCATTACTGGACTTTTTTGAGAAACTGAAATTAAAAGTTGATCTGGGGCTTTGATGATTAGATATGGGAACATGGAAATAATGTAGACAAATACTAATCTTAGAGTAAGAGTTTAATATATATTTTACTTATATCTGTACCAAAGAAAGTTGGAAGTCATTCTTTTTCAGTTTTCCTTCTTTCTTTTTTTCTTACACTTTCACTCTTTTTTTTCCTGAGCCGTTTCTTTTTTCAAATCTGTTTTTATTTGTTTATCCCTTAGCTTTCTAATTTTTTTTTATGTATAAAGGATCGAAGACTCAGCCATTATAATTCTACATTCCTTAGTTACAAAAATCATATCAACTTTTAGAATGAAATCCACTGGGAGTTGCTATCTCATATAAGGTAGGGTCTGAGTCCCTCTAACCAAAAAGTGTTTATCAATAGAAGAGAATATTTGTAGCTCAAGCACTGGTGGGACCTGAATAACTTAACAACCGGTTTTCTGGCTGAGTAGGTGTGGCTGGTTGGTCATGTGACTGTGTGGGTGACATCACTCATCACATGCAGCCCCACCTCCCGGTCACTCGCCTCAAAGGTAGGATTCAGCTGGTTGGGGCTAATCCCACCACTGGCTGGCCCTGCCCCCACTTATTTTTCAGCCTGTTTTTTGGCTGGGGTTTTTTTGGCCATTTTCAGGCCATTTTTGGGCCATTTTGGGCCACCCTGATCATGGCCCCAGCCCTCCAAGGTCAAACATAACCCTGATGTGGCCCTCAATGAAGTTGAGTTTGACACCTTTGCATTAGAGGATTAGAAGATACTTGATTAATTTACATGGTCAGTGATGTAAAGATCCCAAAGGATTCTCAAGATGAAGAACGTAGGAAGAGAGTGCCATCAAATGTACATACATGACTTGAGCAATATCTTTGACTCAATCTCAAAAGTGAGAAAGCAGGATAGACTGAACGTTATAGAATAGAATAGAATAACAGAGTTGGAAGGGACCTTGGAGGTCTTCTAGTCCAACCTCCTGCTTAGGGAGGAAACCCTACACCACTTCAGACAAATGGTTATCCAACATCTTCTTAAAAACTTCCAATGTTGGAGCATTCACAACTTCTTGAGGCAAGTTGTTCCACTGATTAATTGTTTGAACTGTCAGAAAATTTATCCTTAGTTCTACGTCACTTCTCTCCTTGGTTAGTTTCCACCCATTGCTTCTTGAATAGATGGCCTCAGATACTTTGGAGAATAGTTGGACTCCCTCCTCTCTGTGGCAACCCCTGAGATATTGGAATACTGCTATCATGTCACCCGTATTCCTTCTTTTCATTAAACTAGACATACTGAATTCCAGCAACTGTTCTTTATATATTTTAAGATCCAGCACACTGCTAGCTCATGTTTAAGGGCCACTGGGACTCCCAGATCTCTCTTGCACTTATTGAGGCCAGGTATCACCTATTCTAAATGTGTGCATTTGGTGTAACTTGCTTTTCTCACCATTGAATTTCATTTTGTTAAATTGGGCCCAGTGTTCTTATCTGTCGAGATCCTTCTGTATCCTGAGCCTATCTTCTGGAGTATTGGCTATTTCTACCAGTTTGGATGAAATTTGATGAGTTCCCCTTCCACCCTCTCATTTAAATTATTTATACAGATATTGAATAGTACTGAGCCTAAGACAGAGCCTTGAGGTACCCCACTGAATATTTCTCTCCATGTAGATTCAGTTATTTTAAGGACTACATGTTGAGTGCATTTGGTCACCCAGTTGCTAATCCATCTGGTGGTGATCCACATTTTTCTATCTTAGCAAGTAGTATATTGTGGTCTAGTAGTTTATCAAATGCCCTACTGAAGACAAATAAATTATATCTACAGCATTTCACTAGTTCACTAATGTATCCACTTTGTCAAAGAATGCAATCAGATTTGCCTGGCATGATCTATTTTTAACAGTCCATGTTGCCTTCTGGTTATGTCTTTCCTTGCCTCTAGGTGTTCCTAGATTCGTTGCTTAATTGCCCTTTTCTGAATTTTCCCATGTATTGATGTCAGGCTGAGAGGCAATGTAATTTCCTGGATCCATTTTTTTCCTTTTTTGAAGATGGGAACTATGTCAGCACTTTTCCAGTCCTCTGGTAGATTCTCAGTGCTCCAGGACCTTTGAAAGATATGGTTCAATGCAGTGGTGGGATTCAAGTAATTTAACAACCGGTTCTCCCGAAGTGGTGCAAACTGGCTGAATCCCACCACTGGTTCAGTGGTTCCTAAACTAGACTTTTTTTCCTCTCCTTTGTAAAGACAGGTGTAAAGAATGAGTTAAGCAGTTCCACTATCTCTATGCTGCTCAGCTTCTTGCCATTTTCTCCCATTAATGGACCAATCATTTCCTTCTTTCCTGTCTTTTACATGTCTTTTTATTATTATTTTGACATTTGTTGCAAGCTTTAGTTCATTTTGAGCACTGGCTTTCCTGATTTTATCTTTGCTAGTTCTGGCTATTTGCTAATATTCAGCCTTAGTTATGTGCCCCCTTTCCACTTTTTATACGAATCCTTTTGTCTTTCAGTTTATCAGATAGGTTGGTTGGTTGGTTGGTTGGTTGGTTGGTTGGTTAGTTGGTTGATGATTTCTATAGCCGCCCATCTCGGCAAACAATCCTGGGTGGCTCTCAATTCAGAAATATATCTTGCAATTAAAATCTTAAAAACATTTTGAAACAATAAAAACCATTAACACACTAAAAACATTAAAAAGTCTAAGATGAGTAAATAGAAAGTAAAAAATCTGGCCTGCTAACGGTAAAGGTGCCCCAGGCTCAGGAGCATAGCCAGGTCTTTAAAGCTTTATAAAAGGTTAACAGGGTTGGGGCCAATCTAATCTCCAAAGGGAGAATATTCCACAGAGCAGGAGCTGCTGCAGAAAAAGTTATTCCAGTGTCCATCAGTTGACATTCCTGGCTGACAGGATTTGCAGCATGCCCATCCTATTTGATCTAAATGGATGGGTAGAAACTCTTGGGAAAAAGTAATCTTTTAAGTATTCTGGTCCCAAGCCGTGTAGGGGTTTATAGGTAATCACCAGCACCTTGAATTTCATTTGGAAATACACTGCTAACCAGTGCAGCTCACACAGGAGTGTTTTATGTACCATATATTTGGCATCAATAACTGCCTGCATGGCTGCATTCCATCCCAGTTGAAGTTTCTGAATGGTCTTCAAGGGTAGCCTCATGTAGTTCCTTGTTGGGGGGGATCTCTATTTTTGTTCTTTATTAGTATTGTGCTAAATTGAGCTTTTATAATTTCACTTTTCAAAAATTTCCAAGCTTCTTGGGTTATTTTTCCCTTGAGGATTTTCTACCTCAACAGTAGGCACACAAATTACCAGCTATCAGTGAGGTTCCAGAACCGTATTTTACAATATAATAACTTTCCGAAGTACCTGGGAGTAACACAAGACAGATCACTAACCTCCCAACAACACCTGCAAAAAACAGCTGCAAAATTGAAAAGCTGCAACAATTTACTGAACAGACTTGCTAGAACTGCCTGGAGTGCTGATGCTTACACACTATGACCACTCATGGCTTTGGTTTATTCTGAATATTCTGCCAGCATGTAGCTTAACAATGCTCACACCCAAATGGTCGATGTCCAATTCCACCAGACAATGTATATTATCCTTGGCACCTTGCATCCTACTCCTGTGCAATTATTACCAGTACTTAGCAATATCATACTGCCCCCACATTAGAAGACTAAGCTCTCGTTTGGCTATGATCAAGGATGCTAAACCAAAAAAGCCCTCCCTATTCACCAGGACAATGCACAGCACATCACAAGATTGAAATCCTGTAGGCCAGCATAGGAAATAGTTATTCACTTAACATCTACTTAGTTTAACCCTGAGAATGCCTGGAGAGAGGAATTGTCCATGGTACCTTCTTATGGCCTGACCATTAATGACCTGCCTCGCTCTGTCTGGTAAAAAATGAACAGAATTAGGTGTGATTGTCTGATAGCTGAATTGGTCATCCAGTTATGATGCTACTACCATCCCTTCATAGGCGTTTTGTATATAAAATTACTTGGACTGTATGTATATGTTTATTTCTCTTCTGCCATGTTCTCATCATATGCTAAAGAATAATAACAGAGTGAAAACAGTAATAAAGGAGTCCTCTGGCTAATCAGTGTTTTTCAATCTCAGCAATTTTATGATTTGTAAACTTCAACTCCCAGAATTCCTTAGATCATCTTAAAATTACTGAGGTTGAGAAACACTGTGCTGCATTTCCTCCTCTTTTTTAATTAAAAGAATTCACAAAGGGGAGGAAGAATATGCCATGGAATCCTCTTCTGCACTTATTTTTCTCTGTCACTTCATTAAAAGTTCAGCAAATTTCCAATTAAATATCTGTGTGACTTCATCACTTTGATTGATAGATGTCCTTGAATCAACCTTAGAAGGCTTGATGACATACACTCAGTTTCTCCTTCCCGTTTCTAAGAACATATTAACCCTTTTCCTTTCTGCCAGTAACAATGCATTATCAGGCACTTATTATCATTACTTTCCTATGGCAGGTCATGAGCTACAGATGTTATCTAGGAAAAGAAGAATGAAACCAATTATTGTCTTTAAAATGGGAAAAATATCTTAAATTCAATGAGAACACTATTTTTTAAATTTTCTACGAGGATCAGTCTGCTTATAATGATGGCTTATATATCTAAGCCAAAATGTGATTTAGAAATCTGCACTTTGGTACTAATTCTATTGGAGCCATTTGTCATCAGTCCATATTCTTACAGCAATCAACTCTAACCCTACCTGTCACATATATAGAAAGTTTCCCCAAAGCTCTCATTGCAATATCTTTTGTTTTTCTAAATTTCCAGAAGCAAGTGGGACAATAATCTAAGCAGAATTCTGCCAAACATCCCACTCAGAGGCAGGGGAGAGGCACTGCTGCTCAGTGTCCTTCTTTGCTACAGTGGAAGCATACAATGGGACCAGGTTGGCCAGCTTAGGGGCGGAGCACCTCCCTTTCCCCCTTTTTGGATGCTTTGTTTCTCTGTAGAATGGTGGCTTCAACCTTCTCATCCCGTATGCTCATTGAATTCACCCAGGTCAACTTCCATCCACTGACTAAGATGTTCCATCCTTGAAGGGTCCACCAAGCTACTCGGACAAGCAAGTGTAGTATATCTCCTTATTCAGCCCTTCTTAAAAGTGGGTCATCAGCAGGCATTGGGGCCATTCCCCAAATCGGCTGGTCAATCTCCAGAATTCTTGAATATATTCCACCACCAGCCATTTTCTCTGTTTAATTACTCAGAGGCTGGTCTCCCTTATTGGTCGGCAAGGGTTCCTCAAATTGCCTTCTCAAGGTTCGCATAAAGGTATCAAAATGATACAGTTTGATGGCATTGTCATCATGGAGGGCCACTAGCCACTTCACTGTGGCCCTATCCAAAGTTAGAGCCAAACAGTCAATGCAGGCTGCATTATCTGGATACATTGCTCCATATCGCTCCATGTAATGCCAGGTCTGCATCAAAAAGTATACCAAACACTTTGGATCAGTGGTGAAATCCAATTTTTTTTACTACTAGTCCTGTGGGCTTGGCTTGGTAGGCATGGTGTGGCTTGGTGGGGGTGGCAGTGGAAGGATACTGCAAAATCTCCATTCCCTCCCCATTCCTGGGGGAAGGATATTGCAAAATCTCCATTCCCACCCCACTCTGGGGCCAGCCAGAGGTAGTATTACTCAAAATTTCCGCTACCGGTTCTCCAGAACCTGTCAGA
Source organism: Ptyas mucosa (assembly GCA_012654045.1). Classification (NCBI taxonomy): domain Eukaryota; kingdom Metazoa; phylum Chordata; class Lepidosauria; order Squamata; family Colubridae; genus Ptyas; species Ptyas mucosa. Next base: position 2,373,933 of record WNWU01013452.1, read on the forward strand.
ACCTGCTGGATTTCACCCTGCTTTGGATTCCCATCCAACTTGATCATCAAAGGAGTGGTTGATGGTCTGCCTGAACCAATAGTGGAGCCAGGGCTAATGGAGCAGCCAATGCTGAAGCAACTGCGGGGCCTGGTTGAGCTGCTGGCAGAGGACCAGGTGCTATGGTGGCCATGGCGGCAGTATCTGGTGCCAGGGCTACTGCCTCTTGGATGATTGTGCATTTCCAGCCCTTGGAATATCTTCCTCAGTTGGTCCACCATGGGGCCGAGAACAACAGAGAGGAATTTTTCATTGGCAGGATCATCCCATTTTGCAGCTTGATGGGCTTTCCAATGGTTTCCTCACATGACATTTACTCCTGGAGGGGCCTCCTTGGAATCACCTGTTCTCTCTTCCCTCCCAGGACTATCAGATCTTCAAGCCTCGATGGGGAGATTCCTCAAATTGGTCCTCTGATGCGGTGGTTGGCCCTACAGGTTTACCCCCAGTAGCATTCGGGCAGGCTCTGGCAGCTTCAGCAGCTTGGGTTCCCTGTAACACTGCCAAGATTTCCGATTCTGTTTTCCCTGGTTTTTTCCCCCTGTTCTGGTTCCTTCCCTGGAGCAGACATAGTTGCACAACCTTCTCGGCAAGTGGCTTCCACCAAATAGGTGGTCTGCTCAGATTCAGCTTAATGTCAACTGTCCCATTCAGTCATCTAGCAAAGAAAGATTCCTGACCATTTGTTCTTGACAAGAGCATATTTTACTGAAGCTTAAGTGGTTACAGGAGTAGAGTAAACTGAGGTTTTCCTGGGCAAACAATACAATGTAAATTTTCCTCTCCCCCTCACCTCCCCCCACCCCGGTCGTCCCCTGGTTATCTGTAAATGTACAATTAGGTGCTTGTATATTGTTTAGGAAACAGGTCTAACAACATGAAAGGTGTAACATAAAATGTCAAAACCATTCATAAAGTTTTAATTAGGAATCTATTCTTGCTCCAAAGGCTAATATGAATAAAGTTTATTAATGTAATGGTAAAACAAGAAAAGAAAGCAAGTGTGTGACTCTTCCTTAGAGTTGTACCAGATTTTTAGAATTCAGAGCTTGGGAGTCTTCAATGTGTGCCCCTCAATTTCAGCAGGACCCCACAAGGAAGGCATGGGAGAGGAATTCCGTGAGCCCCCATTCAACATTATGTGGAGGAACCCATGTCTAGTTAAGTAAATTATAGTTCTAGAACTTGAGCTGCCCAGTTGCCCCACTGATACGTCTATGCATTCAACAGCTCCATTGCTAGATGTCTAGCCTGGAGCATCTAACAATAAAGATAGGTAACATAGGGGATGAACAAAATAATGAAGAATACTAAATCCATTGTTCTGGAAACCACTTATGCAGTAGAGTTGCTAAGAATTACAACTGTGAATTGCCTCAACTGACCACTCCCCACTGGTGACAACCTGGGAGTGGTAGAATGGAAATGAGATTTCTTTGTGCTCTTTCCATTCTTTTTTACTTTTAATAGCAAAATTGTACTCTTTTTTTATATGCAGCTAAAATAGATAAGAAGAAAGAAATAATCAGGGGCCCCTAAAGAGAGATTGGTAATAAAGCAAAAGATATTCAAAAAGAAATGAACAGATTACTCATCAGGAACCCCAGAACTATGCCTAGTAAGTATCAAAACATTGGGACTAAACCTGCAAGCCTTCAATTGACAGAACCTTTGCTGAATAGCACTTACCTCTGAATAAACATTATTGAAATGTTTGGGACATGGGAGACCACACTGATGTATCTTGTGCAACAACTAAACACTGTATAGAACTCCTGCTTGACTTTTGCTTTCAGCCAATTGTGGAAAAGCGATGTGTCAGTGGTGTTAATGAGTTCTAGCTTGGAAGCAGCCTGGCAAACCATAGACAATCTCATCAAATGTATTGTGTTATATATGGTGTTTGTATGTGCATTTGAATACACATGTACACCAGTGGTGGGTTCCTCCTGGTTTGGCCCGGTTCTCCCAAGCCGGTAGCGGTGTCGATATGACATCATCGAACCAGTTCTGCCCCCACCGCCCCCCCGTGCCCCCTGCCCCACCAACCACCGTGTTATTCTTACCTTTTATTTGGCCCCACCCCCAATCTATTGCTGCCTCCTGAGTCCCAGCTGATGGCTAGAGAGAAAAAAAACTGTTTAAACTCTTGCCACGGAGCTTCAAAGGGCCACCCTATAGCTGATCAGTGTTAAAAGAAAACAAATGAGTAGACCAGTGCCTGCAAAAATACATGAGTAGACCACTGCCTGCAAAAAATAAATCGGTAGATCGGTACAGCTCTACAAGCAGTTAAAAGCCTGGTAGACCAGTACCTCTGCTAAATCCTAAATAATTGTCACATGACCATCAAGCCACGCCCACAAAATAAGCCACGCCGACAGAACTGGTAGTAAAAAAATTTAGAACCCACTCCTGATGTACACATATACCTGTACAGTCTATATCGGACTGTCAAACTCAAGGCCCCGCCCTGCAGGGTGTTTAGATCTGGCCCACGAGGCCACTCTGGAAACAGCAAAAGATTGGCCCACAATGCCTCTGCCAGCAAAAACGGAGTTTGGGAGAGCCACGTGGCAGAGGGTTTCAGGAGACCATTGCAGCCAAAAATGGAGCTTGAGAGGCTGGCCACTACAGCCGCCCCCGACATGAGTGACGTCAAGCTGGCCATGCCCACCCCGGCCATGCCCAGCCTGGCACCTCATGGTCAAACACAACCCTGATGCAGCCTTCACTGAAATCAAGTTTGACACCCCTGGCCTATATGTTATAAAGGGTGCTGACTATATGTCAGAAAATATAGTAGTGGTAAATCAAATCACATGGGATTTTCAGATATTGAAGAATTGAGGACAAGTCAAGAACTCAAAGTAGGGTAAGGATTTTGGTACATGTTAATACCTTGATTTGTCCATTTCTTCTGATTCCCAGCCACCCTCTTATAATCTCTTCATTGCACCTAAATCTGACTGAAAAGCCTCCTGCACCAATCTGGAAGCCAAAATGGGGGCCCAGGGCGCATGCACAAGGGGGGCGCATGCACAGGAAATATGCATGCATGCACAGGGCTCATGTGCGGGGGCACTCACATTGCATTTTGGAGATTGTGGCACGCGCACGTGCATTCATGTGTGTCCGCGCGTGATTTGGGCACACGGCACCAAAAAGATTAACCATCACTGGTATATACTATATGTCAGAAAGGGGAAGGGAAGGATGGGATAGGGAGAATGGGACTGAGGCAAAAGGAATAAAAGCACTATTGACATTTATTTATAAAGAGTACATTTGCCAAGATGTCATGTCAATAACTCCTGCTGAAACTCACTCTTTGCCTCAATTATTAAATAGCAAAAGCACTTAACTTATATATTGCTTTACAATGCTTTACAGCCCTCTCTAAGCATATTATGAGTCAGCATATTGCCCCTCATTTACCCACCTCGGAAGGATGGAAGGCTGAGTCAACCTTGAGCCTGGTGAGATTTGAATTGCCAAATTGCAGGCAGCCGGCAGTCAGCAGAAGTAGCCTGCAGTACTGCACTGTAATCACCACGCCACTGTGGCTCATATTAAAGGGAGTAACATTCTTCTTTGCAGACATTGAAGAGGTAAATGCAAAAATATCTAGGTCTAACCTGACCTATGCAAACATTTTGACATAGGCAAGACTACACTGCTTGTACAGGGACCATAATGTTGTATATTGTATACGCACCCACATACAGACACAGGGGGAAAAAGAGACATCCCTAATTGTAGATAGACCCAACACTCACGGAAAGGTTGAGACCGTGCTTCCATTACAGAGTGTTTGGATCCACTCCATAGGCCTGTCATTCAGAGATACTTAGAATTAAATTCCATCTAGTTTAAAGAAACTCACTTCTATGTAAACACACATAAGTACCGCCATGCTCTCATTTATTAGGCAATATACTTGTTTTTTAGGTTAATCAGTTTACTTTCTAGGGAATGGATAGTTTATTGCTCTGTGATTTAATGGGAGTAAAGTATGTTTGAGAGCCCGTCTGATGCAGTGGTTAAAGAACCTAGTTAAAAACCTGGAGATCCAGAGTTTCAGTCCCATCTTAGGCACAAAACCAGCTGGGTGACTTTGAGTCAGTTACCTTCTCTTAGCCCTAGGAAGGAGGCAATGGTGAACCACATCTGACATTTTCCAAAGAAAGCTGCAGAGATTTATTCAGGCAGTTGCCAGGAATCAACACTGGCCTGCAGGAACCAAAACCAAAATCAAACAAACAAACAAAACCAAAAACGTAAGTTTAGAATCAAAAGCTCACTTTTGCTTTGTTCTTGGTTTCTTGAACAATGTCTACTGTATGTCCACTTTATCAGTTTGTGTTGAGTCCTCGCGGTTACAACTCCACTCCAGCGGGGCTGTTGCTAGCCAATGCGGATTGGCTAAGACGCGAGCAGGGATTTCGCGGGAGATCCCTGCTTGCGTATTGGCCCTCCCCGCCTGACAGCTCGGTATATAAAGAGCTGTCAGACAGTTCTGTTGTTGTTCATTCATATCTAGTTGAACTGGTTAATAAAGTTGTTGTTGCAGCAGCCAAGCCTCCGTCATTCTTGCCGCGCGCAATAAACTAAACAGTTTGCCTTTCATGAAATGAGATTCTTACAATCATAACATCCACACACTCTCAAGAAAACCTGTCAAAGGATTGTTCTTGCTTTGCTCACCTGTCCCTTTTGTTCCTCCACAATTAACTCTTTGCTCCCTGGCCACCATTTCTCACTTGCTTATATCGATAAATATGTCTCAGAGTGATGTCTTATGAGTGATATCTTTGATGGGTATTACTATTACCTATCAAAATTTTACCAATACAACACATAAAATAACATAGAGCACTACTATTGTTATTATTAGAAATATTACTACTATTAATATTCTGGATCAAAACCCAATTAATAATGCCAAACTTCTCCCTGGACACAAGACGGCTATTCTGGTACTGGGGCCAGTCAGCTAAATCAAGGCCCATCAAAATATTGCTCTGTCAAGGAACAGGACAATATCAGGCATACCTGCTCATAGTTGAAAAGCTACCAAGATCATTCAATTAGTTTTATGTGTCCTACCAGATGGGAGAGCAGAGGTTGACAGAAAGCTTCTGGACTGGTTTCATGGCACATAGCTCAATCTCCAATGTTTTGCTCTCATTCACTAGTTGCATTAATCTATACATTCATAGAGTTCTTATACTGCAAATCTTTAATTTCATGGTACCCTTGAAGTATCTATTTCCTGCTGAGTTTTTTGAGAACTACATGCTGTCTTTTACCACACACAGGCAATGCACATTTCCTTGCTGCTTTAAACAATTTCCATTTATTTGTCATGGGATTTCATATATTTCATCATGGCTACTTATGCAATCATCCAACATTCTTCACTTTAATTAGACTAATTCTGGTCTGCTTTTCCTTCCTGTTGTTTCCCATCAAACTTTGTTGTAAATTAATCAAGACGTATCTATAAAAGTAGGAAACAATTACAATGTAATTTCTTGTCAAAGTGATTAAATCAACATAAATTTGCATTTTTTGTTTAGCATGATTATTTGCAAAATTCAGAGTTCATTTTAAATTTAAAACGTGTCCAAAAATGTTGCTACCTAAATTAATTCTTCTGATTTATCAATAAAAAGGAGTATAATATAAATAGAATGCATAAATGTAAAACATTATATCAGTCAACAACAGCACCCCATAGAGAGGAACAAATCTGCCATTACTAAATATATAAAACCCAAGTACTATTTGGCAAGTGCCTGCCATGTGTTATGAAAAAAAAGGTTCTATGAAACTAATTGTCTGATTCGATTAACACAAATAAGCCGTCCTCAGTTTTGTGTCTTCTACAGGTGTTTAACTGCATATCTACTATAATTATGTTTCACTTGGCAAGAATCAAATTTGAAGTATGGGAAATGTGGTTCTATAAAGTTGGAAGGCAGGGAATTGTGAAAAGCTTAGGATGTCAGGTATAGACCAGAGAGCTAGTAATTGGCAGCAAAGCTTTAGAGCAGTGTTTTTCAAACTTGGTAATTTTGAGATATATGGATTCAGCTCCCAGAATTCCCCAGACATCATGCTGGCTGGGAAACTCTGGAAGTTGAAGTTCATACATCTAAATTTGCAAAATTTGCAAAATATCAATTTAGAGTTTCCTGATTTATATGCTGCTCTCTAGCATTCTTTTTACCACACAGAGCTATTAGAAATCTATATCAGAACATAAACCTAAATTAATTTTGGAAATATATATTTTAACTGTACATACTTTGTAAGAATTTAAATTAGAAGCCAGACACAGATCACACATAATGGATAGCAATAACAGTGTGACTTTAATACCTGTGTAATAAAGAGCTTTTTATCAAGTGTAGCATTTCTGTCTACTAAACTTTTAATCTATTAAAATTATGTGTTGGCTCCTCTGAAGTTGGAATTCTTGACATACTTCCAGAAAATAAGCATTTAATGATAATATAATAACAATTTTAATAAAGAGTAGACAGAACCTAGGAAATTGTGTTAACAGAGTCAGAACTCCTAGCACAGTATTGTAAAAATCTTGTATTGACAAAGTTTTTCTTTTATTTATTTATTTATTTTTTGTTTTCAACTTTTGTTCGAATACCTTGGAAATGGCGGAGAGCTCAAACATTCCACAGACAAAGCACATACTCTATCATTTCAGCCATAGAACCAACAAAGAATCTTAAAGATAATAGACAAATAAAAAGTTTTCAACTGGTTTTTGAACACATTTAATGTGTTACTCCTTAGAGCAACAGTTCCCAAACTCTGTTCCATGGTTCCACAAAAGCTTCATAGGGATTCTACAAAAAGCTCAAAAAATTTTAAAACGGATTTTAAAATAAAATCACATGAGGTCAACTATTCAATTGTCAGTTTCCAAGCAGCAAATGCTAGAGCACTCTTGGCATTTCTAGCAACATCCAGAATGTCCTCTGTCCATTACTCACTTCAATCAGTTCAGTTCAGGGCAATTTCACATTTGCTTCTGTACTCATCCTTTCAATTGTGGTTCAGTGGTGGTGTAACAGTGTAAAATACAATCTCTGTATTTTACATTGTTGTACTTGTGTTCTATATTCTCTGTGTTCTGATGCTAATCAGACAATCCCTTGTCATAGTTTCCATAATAGTTATTTTGTGCAAAAACCATTGCTATTATGTATGTAGTTCCTGGATACACATGTCAACATTTTATTTGCAGTCTGAACAAGAGTGATCCATAACTTACTCAATTTTTCACATTTCTTTTTGGAATTTTTGCTTCCTATGCTGTTTTTTAGATAAATGACATTTGGAATATTATAATCACTTTATTCATAAAATATCAGAGTAAAATTTACGCAAAAACTAGACATTATATAGGAAATTGGAGAGATATTTGAATTAGAATAGAAATGATTCAGAATATATTTTAATTAAACAAATTCCTTTAAATCTGGGGTATAATTTTGGCCAATAACATTGAATTTATGTATGTATATAGTTACAATTTACTTACTATTTCAGGAAGCTAAAAGCCATGAATAACTAGTTCAAGTTGGGTAGGTGCTAAAAATATAGCACATGCAACCTCTAGTTCTAGCTCTACTGAGACACTACCATCTGGACCTGATGAGATTCAAGAAGACACTCTTCATTGCAGTTCAGTAAGTAAAATACAAGGATATTAGAATTGGGGGGGGGGGTGTTCTGCTTGCAAATTGAGTCAGCCAAGAGTCTGACTTCTCTCTTTTATTATTTTAATCATTTTAGGGCATAACTGTGATGGAAGATGACATACTGATACTCAAGAAGCAAACATACTGACTAGTAACAGGATCAAGTATGAAAATTTAAAATCTTCAAAGAAAAAAGAAAGAAAGAAATATGATGCATCTTATCTATCTTTAGTATTTATTCCTAATGAAAGTGAAGAACACCTGGATGGGCAATGTGTCGTTTGCATTTAAGGAGATTTGCAAATCCTCAACAGTTCCTTGTCATCTGTTAAGCTGAAACAAATAAACCACCTGCACATAAAGGGAAAGGATGTCAGTTTTTTCAAAACCCACAAGGAAGTCCAAGATGCCACTATGGCTTGTTTACAGAAATATACAAAAACCGATAATGAAAACGCACGAAGCATCATTTCTCTTAAATTACATGAATGCCATGCTGGTAAATCTTATAAAATTGCAGAGGATCTCATCAAACCATGAAAGAAATAGTTGGTTAAATGCTTCAAGAGGAGGAAATGAAAAAAGTTTCAGCAACCCAATGTTCTAACAACATTGTATCCAATGATAATCATAAAATCTCAGACTACATTGAAGATGAATTAATTCAGTGACTAAAAAACTGTAAAGCATTTTCAGTACAACTGGTTGAGAGTACATACGTTACTGGACGAATTACGTTACTGAAGAATCTATCAAAGAAGATTTGTTTTTACACACATCTTTGGAGACCAATGCAACCAGGGAAGAAATTTTTAAATCACCAATTGTTACAAATAAATACAGTCTTGATTGGGGTAAGTGTGTTAACATATACAGTAATAGGGCTGCAGTGATGGTGGGAAAATTAAAAGGGATGGTATCAAGGATAAAAAATGTAGTGCCAAATTATATCTCATTGCATTATATGTTATTGGCATGCCCTTGTGGCAAAGAACTGACTTAAACTGATTCCATCTGACTTAAAGCATATCTTTAATGAAACCGTAAAAATTGTCACTTAAAATCTCGTCAAGACTTTTTGCAAAGGCTTGAGAAGAAATGGAAAGTCAACATCAATTGCTTCTAACTCATACAGAAGTTAGATGGCTTTCAAGAGGCAAAATCCTGGCCGGGCTTTTTCAGCTGAGCAACAAGCTTCTGGTTGTCTTCATTAGGGAGGACCTTTCTTCACATAGCAAACACACCAAATTTTATACAATGAGAAGTGGCTCATGTAATGTGCTTACCTTGCCAAGATATTTGGAAAACTTAATAAAGTTACTGCATCTTTCCAATGGAAAGATACAATCATGTTCATAGAGACAGACAAAATAACATCACTGAAAATCAAACTTAACTTTTGAATCAAATGTGTAAATGAGAAAAACTTTGAATGCTTTCCTCTCCTGGTTCATTTTCTGAGCAAAAATGAGTTGGAAATTGAAACTGATGTGCACAAAAATATTTGTGAGCATTTAATGAACTTTGTCAGAGTACTTCCCAGATAGTAATAGGGACAGTGAATGGGGGCAAGATCCATTTGTCAACCACCTGTTGTCCATACCATAGTATGAAGATCTTTTTAAAATTTAATGTAAAAATGCATCTCCACTTGCATGAGCAGCGGGCAAGCATGTGTGTGTGCTCTCCATTTCTGTGACTGATGGACACGCATGTCTGCTGCTCACGCAAATGAAGCTGCATGCACACTTACCCATCACTCACATGGAACCATCCGTCCGTTCCCCCCCTCCCCCACACGCACTGATCCACAAAGCTAGAAAGGTTTGGGAACTGATTTAGATGAGAGAATAGAAGAAGAGCTCATCAGATTTGCAGATGACACCAAATTGGGGGGAATAGCCAAAAATTTAGAACATAGGCCCAAGATCTAGAAAGATATTTAGTTCCTTTTTTCTTTTGTTTATTTTTAAATTCTAAGGTCCAATTTTAAAAAATTAAATATTTAAATATTTGCTTTGTTTTTTATTTGTTTATGTTTATTTTTTTTAACAATCTCTGGGTCCTTTCCTTTACTTCAAAATTGGTCTTTTGTTCTCTCTTAAGGTCAATACTGAAATAATACTTAAAGTTAATCCTCAGCTCCCTCTTGTGGCTAATATTGAAATGAATGATTGTACTGGGAGGATGAAAAAAGAAAAAAAATGATTGCAGTTAATGTAAAAGTGTAGAAATAATATGTTGTCCTTCTAATTCCTCCTTCCTTTACTTTTGTCATTTAAAGTGTGGTTTTTATTTTACCATAATTGCATACTGCCTCTCCACCATTTTCACTGCATAACCCACTACCATTCTGACACCCTTTCTTCTACCTTTATACCTCTTTCTCGTTCCTTTGTTTCAACTTTAACTTTATTTTATCTTTACTTTCCTCCTCCTTCCTCTCCTTCTTCTCCACTCTAAGTGCTTCATGTGCCTGATCTCACTGATGCCACACCACCATTGCCCTTGATAAGCGTTAATGCCTCACCCTTGCCACTGTTTATTTATTTATTTTTTGTTTATTATTAGATTTATATACCGCCCTACTCCTGAAGGACTCAGGGTGGTGAACAGCCAAGATAAAACACACAAACTACAAAATTTAAAAGACAATATAAAACCCATTAAATAATTTGGCCTGAAATAGATTAAAACACCCCTCATGTTTTAAAACAAATTTAAAATTTACAATTAAAAAGGGAAGTTAGGCCAGGCCAGCCTGTTGAAATAAAAAGGTCTTGAGGGCATGGCAGAAGGTGCATAAATCCGGGATCCTCCGTATCTCCAGGGGAAGCTCATTCCAGATAGCAGGTGCCCCCACAGAGAAGGCTCTCCCCCTGGGGGCCGCCAGTCGACACTGTTTGGCTTACGGCACTCTGAGAAGCCCCTCTCTGTGAGAGTGTACTGGCCAGTGACAGGCTACTGGAGGCAGAAGACGGTCCCGTAAGTACCCAGGTGCTAAGCCATGGAGTGCTCTAAAGGTGGTAACCAAAACCTTGAAGCGCACTCGGAAGACCACTGGGAGCCAGTGCAGCTCGCGCAGGAGAGGTGTTACATGGGAACGCCACGTCGCTCCCATAACCACCCGTGCGGCAGCACTCTGCACCAGTTGGAGCCTCCGGGTGCTCCTCAAGGGGAGCCCCATGTAGAGAGCATTACAGTAGTCCAGGCGAGAAGTGACAAGGACATGAGTGACCGTGCGTAAGGAGTCCCGATTATCAGTTCTCTCAAATCTCATTTGAATTACATACAGATTATTCTGTTATGGGTTATTACAATGTAGAATTTTATTACAGTCATAGGCCAGAGACAAGAACAAATAAAAACACTCAAAAATATGCAATTAAAAATTCTAGAATAAAATAATAAATAACAGATAAAATATATGCTAAAATCCAGCCTGTCAATTATATGTTATGGGTTAGAGAAAGTTTTTAGAAATGTATTTATTTATAGGCAGTTGTATGTCCACACAATTCAAGCAATGATACTGGGTGGCATACAAAAAAAAAGGGGGCAAATATCAGCAATATTTAAAAAACATACTGTTAAACCAAATAAATAGTAACTGGGACAAACAACTGTATCTACTATAATGCATAAGAACAAGAACTCAAAGAAGAGAAAGGGGGAAGTTGAAATAAATTTAAATAAAGATTAACTATTTGTGGAGCAAATAAATAATTGCATTAAAGTGATAGCTTAGAATTAATTATGAATAAAAGAAGCAAAATTATGGCAATTTTGTCTTCATCTATATCGGGGTGGGTTCTACTTACCTTTACTACCGGTTTGCAACAGGAGTGTGAGCTCACAAAGCATTTGATAATGTTAACTGGGAATTTATGGCACAACAATTAAAGTATATGGAATTTGGTGACAAATTTTTAAACATGTTTTCAGCTATATATTCTAAGCAAGAAGCCAGAGTAATAGTGAATGGAGAGATGACAAAAACATTTAAAATTTAGAAGGGTACTAGACAAGGCTGCCCACTATCCCCATTATTGTTCATATTGTCCCTGTAAGTGTTAATGAGGATAGTATAGAAAGAAACACAAATTAAAGGTCTGGAAATTAGGAAAGAAATTTACAAATTGCAAGCTTGCACAGACATTCTGGTTTTTATCCTTGAGGAAACACTACAATCGAGCGTGAAGCTTATGGAAGTATTAGAAGAATACAGAGATGTAGCCTGACTGAAAATTAATAAGGACAAAACTAAAACAATAGTCAAAAATATGACGAACAAACAGAAGGAGGAGTTGACCAAGAGAACAAATATACAGATAGTGAAGAAAATGAAATATTTAGGAATTTATATAACTGCAAGATGCGCTTCAATCAAAGAAGATAATTATGCAAAACTAATGAATCATATAAAAGAAGAGTGGGAAAGATGAAGAAATTTGAGGCTTTCTTTAATGGGAAGAATAGGTTGACTCAGCCTTCCATCCTTTCTAAGGTGGGTAAAATGAGGACCCGGTTTGTGGGGGCAATAAGCTGACTTTGTATAAAATATACAAAAGTATCAAGGCTATTGCTTAACGCATTGTAAGCCGCCCTGAGTCTCCTGAGAAGGGCGGCATATAAATAAGAATTTTAAAAAAAATAGCAGCGATCAAGATGAACATCCTACCAAAATTACTCTTCTTGTTTCAGAATATCCCTATAAAATTAGATTAAAAGTATTTTGGAAAATTGAATAAAATGACAGCGGAATACATTTGGCAAGGAAAGAAACCAAGAATTAAATTTAAACTTTTACAAGAAACAAAAGAAAGAGTAGGATTTGGCATACCGGATTGGGAGTTATATCATCAAGCAGCAATGCTCACCTTGGTAATAGAATGGATAAATTTAAAAAATAGAAGATTGTTAATGTTAGAGGGCCAAGACTTACATCTAGAAAGGCACGCATTTTTGTAGTACAGGAAACAAGTAGCACACCAATATTTTCAAAGACATTTTATAAGACAGGCTTTGTTGGAGATATGGAATAAATTCAAGCAGCAGAATTACATGAAGGTTCCGATTTGATTTTCCACATTAGAAGCATTAGTACACCCAAACCTCATCAATCAGGGAAAATATATCAACTATAAGGCAGGAGTGAAATGCTCCCGGTTCGGACCAGATCACCCGATCCGGTAGCGATGGTGGCAGGTGGTTCAGAGAACCGTTAGCAAAAATCCCTGCACCCCCCTCCCAGTGCCCAGCTGAGCCCCGTGATCATGAGGCTGGTTTTTTTACTTTTAAAAGCATTTTTTCTACAACAACTTCGACCAAAAAAATGCTTTTAAAAGTTTTTTTAAAAGCCTCTGATGATCATGCGGCTCAGCTTGGATTGTCAGAGGCTTTTCAAAGTATTTTTTTCTGCAACTCCTTTGGCCGAAGAGGTTGTAGGAAAAAAAAATGCCTTTAAAAGCCTCTGGCGATCCCAGGTGACTTGCCTGATTGTCAAAGGCTTCTAAAAGCATTTTTTTCTGCAACCTCTTAAGGTTGTAGAAAAAATGCTTTTAAAAGTAAAAAAAAAAAGTTGGCCATGTCCACCCAGTCATATTACCACCACCACCACCAAGCCACGCCCATAGAACCGGTAGTAACAAATTTTAGATTTCACCCCTGCTATAAGGATACAATAAATAAAGAAGGGGACTGAAATAGAGGCAAGAATTAAAAGAACAGAGGGGAGATTTGGAGTGGTGGTCCTATTTACAGATCCAATCATGTTACTTGAAAGACATGAAAGAGTGGGGCATTAACAGGGAATCAATGATAATAGATAAGATCTTTCTTGGGACAAATGATAAATTGGTAAAGAAAATGTATAAATTCTTATCGGATTATAAAATGGAAGAAGAGCAGATCACATAAATGATGGTGGCATGGGCAATAAATTTTGGGTACAATATACAACTGGGAAAATGGCAAGAATTATGGGGGGAAATAGGAAAATAACACTGGCAATACCATATAAAGAAAATTTATACAAAATGTTCTACAGGTGGCATCTTCCACCAGTGAGATTGGCAAAAATGTTTAGAAATTTATCACCAAAATGTTGAAAATGCAACCATGAATCAGGCATGTACTACCATATGTGGTGGTCATGTAAAAAGCAAAGGAGTATTGGCGGAAAATTCATTTATGGCTGACAGAAGTAATTGGAGAAGAAATAGAATATAAACCAGAACTATTCCTATTGGGAATTATAAATGGGAAACATAGTCAAGGGGTAATTTACTTAATAATACATATTATAACAGCAGCAAGAATGATTTTTGCCCAAAATTGGAAAAATAAGGAAATCCCCCTAGAAGATGAAGTGATCAAAATTGTTTTGACATGCGTGGAAATGGACAGATTAACGTTGGAATTGAAAAATAAAGGCGAGTCAGATTACTATAAGATATGGAATAAATTTTATCAGTGATTGGAACAGAAAGGAGGGATGAAAGAAGTGAACTGACTAGAATTTATAGAATGGAAAATTAAGATTATGTATGTAATTACAATAAAATGAAAGAGGATAAGACAAATGTATAAGTAATATAGATAGAAAAATGATGTCTGTATATATTTAAATAATGAATAGACCAAATCTATATAAGTAACAAGGTATATATGATACTTATTTTAGTATGTATGGCAAAAATAATGCCAAGACAGTTATACTATGTCCAATGTTTTAATATGTGTTTAATAAATTTTTTTTAAAAAAAGACAGAAAAAAAAATATTTCCTAAAAAGCTAGTAACCTCAGTAGTTTCAGCTTTCAGTTCTATACCCAGATTTTTGGAGGGAGGAAGACAATAAAGTATTATAATTTTGAAAGAAGAATGGACCCCAACCTAAAAGAAATTTCTAATTTTCCCCTAAAAATCTGATTTGTTTTTAAAGCATCCCTCATTGCTTAAACATGGAATCCATTTCCATAATTTCACCTAACCTGGAAAGCTAATGTGGATCTGGGATTATCTAACAAAGTTTGTTCTGGTTTGTAGGACACCATGATTACACTTACAGTCTGAAGTGTGGCTGGGTGTCCTGTCTGGAGAAATGAATTCCTGCTGGCTGGGTGAGGAACATAAGATACATCAACGCAATCCTGCTTTGCCATCTCCCCTAAGAATTCAACAGATGAAAATGTGTACATTTGTTCTTCTTAGACCAAGCCATGGAAATTCTGAGAGCTGAAGTTAACACATCTTAAAATTTCTGTGACTGAGAAACGTTGCCCTGGACCAATATCCTCTGAAGTTTTAAGCCTGGGGCTTCTCCTCACAACAGAGTAATCCAATGAGCTATTTTAGAAGTGATGAATCAGATATCTCTTTTAAAGCAGATTTAGATAAAGTTATTATGAATTATTCTATATAGATTTGTATCTGATCTGCCCTAGGAAGCATGCTTATTTTATTTCCAGTTCTGTTTTTGTACCATTCCTAATTACCTCCAACAAATCTAAGAACTGAATAATGAAGAAACATGTTTGTGCAATGCCTTCAAGTATGATGCACAATTTAGTAACTTGAAGAAAGAACGACAGACTGAAGATGACTCCACAAAAAGCAAAGCCAACAACTGTGGCAAAGAATAAAGACCTGGTAAGTAGACTAGTTGTTCAAATCTGTCTAGACAAAGAAGAGGAATGAAATTACCCACAAGTGCTCCATTTTGCAAAGGGGAATGTGAAATAGCAGTTGTCAGTGGGTTTTGAGCACTGGGAGATGAGAGAGTAACCATCTTGTTCAAATCATAGTCACTGCCTTTGAAAAAACATTCACACATACATCCTTTTCTAATACTTTTAATAATTGCTTGTTAACTACTTTTCAGCTATTTAAAAATCTTTGAATTAATGTTTGAAACCACTAAGTGACTTTACCTTCAAGGTTTAACAAAAGAAAGTTTGAACCACAAGCTTAAGAACTTAAAAGAAATTGAAATAAACTGCAAAAGATTAAAACTTTGGTTTTTAAAAGGGACTAAAAGTCCAGATAAATTTGAAGTAATATTTTGGAAATAATTATAAAGAATTCTTCCCATGGGAAAACATTTTGTTTTGCTTTCTTTAAAAAAATAATAAAAGATTAAAGTTCATTCTTGTGGGTTGGTTTCCAAACATTTTGTTACCAGGCCAGGTAATATCTTCAGTGGCGTTTGGGGGATCTCAATGACAGTGCTCATCTGTTTATAAGGGCTTCAGGTGTGGGTGTATCAAGTGAGGGTCTTTTGATGGGTCAGGTGTGAGTGATCAATGAGTCTCATGACTGGTCTCATGATTGGTTACATCAGATGAGGGTCATTGAGAGATAAAGTGCTGGTTGGAGGCTGGGGGGGTGGGATGAGGACAGGTGCTGTCTCTGGTTGGCTGTGCAGTTGATATGGATCCTGAATAAGTATCCTGATGCTGTGCATATTATAGCTGGGACTTTAATCAGGCTGATTTAAAAGCAATGCTCCCTAAATTCTTTCAGCATGTTAAGTGTGCCACTAGAGGAACAAACATATTGGACAAAGTATATACCAACATTAAACATGGCTACAGGGCAGTGGTGAAATGTAAAATTTGTTACTACCGGTTCCGTGGGTGTGGCTTGGAGGGGGGGGGTAATGTGATTGGGTGGGCGTGGCCAACTTTTTTTTTTACTTTTAAAAACATTTTTTTCTACAACCTTAAGAGGTTGCAGGAAAAAAATGTTTTTAAAAGCCTCTGATGATCAGGCAACTCAGCTGGGATCATCAGAGGCTTTTAAAGGCATGGTTTTTTCCTACAACCTCTTCAGCCAAAGAGGTTGCAGAAAAAATGCTTTTACAAGCCTCTGATAATCAGGCAACTCAGCTGGGATCGCCAGAGGCTTTGAAAGGCATTTTTTCCCCCCTACAACCTCTTCGGCCGAAAAGAATGCTTTTAGAAGCCTCTGACGATCCCAGCTGAGCTACGCGATCATTAGAGGCTTTTTTTTTACTTTTAAAAGCATTTTTTCAGCCGAAGAGGTTGTAGAAAAAATGCTTTTAAAAGTAAAAAAAAAAAACCTCTGATGATGTCACAGCTCAGCTGGGCATGGGGGGGGGGCAGGGATTTTTGCTACCGGTTCTCCGAATCACCCGCCGCCATCGCTACCAGATCGGGCGATTCAGTCCGAACTGGAAGCATTTCATCCCTGCTACAGGGTTATACAATTATTACATTTGGGACAATCAGACCATATGTCACTGCTTTTAGCAACAGCATACATGCCTCTCAGGAGACGGGCTCTGCCTGTAATAAAGACGGTGAAATCTTGGCCACAAGATGCTTCCCAACAACTTCAGGATTGTTTTGGGAACACAAATTGGACATCTTTTACCACCCTGACTTAGAGGAGCACATTGCACGTGTTCTGTGCTATATCAAACATTACATAGATTCTGTCACTGTGGATAAACATATTAGGATCTATCCCAATCAGAAGCCCTGGATGACTAAGGAAGTCCAGCGCCTCTTCTGTGACAGGACCAAGGCCTTTAGATCCGATGATGGGGCAAGATACAGTGCTGCTAGAGCTAGTCTGAAGAAAGGTATTCGGAAGGCCAAGACGGATTATAAGAGGAAGATTGAGGATAATTTTATAGTAACAACATGAGGCAGGCATCATGTTGTTACCAACCATCAACCAACTAATATCATCGTCTGCTGAGGGGGATGCTTCATTGACAGAGGAGTTGAATCATTTCTTTGCTCGCTTTGAAGTGGAGATATCAGAGACAGATAAAATACAGCTACCAGCCCATTGTCACCCCCATCTCATTGTGGAGGAACAGGGGGTGAGGAGTATTTTGAGGGCTGTGTACCCTAGAAAGATTGCTGGTCCTGATGGTATCTCTGGCCAAGTGCTTAGAGACTGTGCTGATCAGTTAGCTGGAGTCTTTACCAGGATCTTCAACCAGTCTTTATCCCACTATTCCATCTTATTTGAATGCTTCCACCATTTTTCCACTGTCAAAGAAGTTCCCTAACAATAACCTCAACAATTACAGACCAATGACACTCACTCCTATCATCATGAAGTGCTTTGAAAAATTGGTCTGTTGGCACATCACTTCTGGTCTTCTGCATATATTTGATAAACACCAGTTTGCATACACAACAAATAGATCTACAGAGGATGCTATAGCCATCACTCTTCACACTGCTCTGACTCATCTGGAAGAGCAGGGGGGCTGTTGTGATGATGCTTTTTGTAGATTTTATTTCTGCATTTAACACAATTCTTCCAGTGGTGGGTTGCTACCAGTTCACCCTGCATTGGGCGAAACAGGAGCGGCAGCAGGAGGAGGCTCTGTCCATCCACCTGGATGCTTCTGCACATGCATAGAAGCATTGCGCACATGCACGAGTGTGCGAGCACCCACTAGCAGACTGGTGGCAATGGGTTTTGAAACACGCCCCTGAATTCTGCCACATAGACTGGTATCTAAACTTTTCAAGTCTGATAGCACCATGACATCAATTGGAAGTCTGTACAAAACATTCTTAAAGACCCATCTCATCCTGGGCACCTTTTTTTTTTTTTATTGAAAAAGTTTTAACAATACAAATTTTTCCCCCTTTTCCCCCCCCCCTCCCTAACCACAAATGTAGAATACTTATAAAAAGAATATATAAATCCTTCCCATCCCCACCCTAACCCTCCCCCTCCTCCCTCTTCCCTCCCCCCCTTGACTTCCATTATATGCAATATTAATATTCCCAAACAATATATATGTTATTCAAACTTCCATATCTTTTTTCCTATATTTACTAACATATTAACATAGTCATCTCAGCTAAAAGCGATATAATATTTTCTAGTCTGATACTTATTCTGTACATACTCAATCCATAATTTCCATTCCTGTATATACTTCTCATGCGTCTGATCCTTTAAAAAAGCTGAAACCTTTGCCATTTCTGCAAATCCAGCCATCTTCTGGGTCCATTCATCAACCGTCGGTAAAACATCACTCTTCCAATGTTGGGCAATCAATAACCTAGCTGCTGTCACCATATACAAAATCAATTTAGTTTCACCCAATGTAAAATCTTTAACTATACCCAATAAGAAAAATTGCGGAGAAAATTGTATTTTTTTCTTTAAAACATTTTGCATAACCCACCAGATTTTTATCCAAAAAGCCCTCACTTCCCTGCAAGTCCACCAGATGTGATAATATGTAGCATCTAAACAATCACATCTCCAACATTTTGGCTGCACATTAGGGTACATGCACGACAATTTCTTGGGGTCTAAATGCCATCTATAAAACATTTTATAAAAATTTTCTCGTAAGTTTTGTGACTGTGTAAATTTAACATTCTGAACCCATATTTTTTCCCATGTTTCCAACATAACTGGTTGAGAGAAATTTTGTGCCCATTTAATCATACAATCTTTAACTAGCTCATTTTCTGAGTCTCTTTCTAACAAAACATTATAAACTCTCTTAATATGCATTGGACCTGTCCGCTTCATCTGTTCAACCAATTCTACTTCATATTCCATTAAACCAGTTTGTTGATCTTCTTTCCATCTCATCTGTAATTGATTGTACTGCAACCAAGTCAACGATTTCCCTTCTTCCAACAGCATATCCAAAGTCTTCAATCGCCACCTGCCCTCTTCAAAGTAAAGTAACTCTTTATATAAAAACCCCCCGAGTGACTTAATATTTGTATTCCACATGGTATCAGCGAGATCCAGCCAAAACGGAATCTTATAATCCCAATTAGTTCGGTGCCTTCTCCAGACTCTCAGCAAGGCATTTCTAAGTAAATGACTGTTAAACACTTTATCCACTTTGGTATCATAAAATAAGTATGCATGCCAACCCCAAACCAGGTCATGGCTTTCTATATTCAACAAGTCAGTCTTAGTTTTCCCAAACCAATCACTTAATTGTATCAATGCAGTTGCTTCATAATATAGTCGAAGGTTTGGGAGTTTAAGACCACCTCTCTCACGAATATCTTGCATTATTTTCAATTTGACTCTTGGCTTTTTATCATTCCAAATAAATTTGTTCAGTCCTTTTTGCCATTCTAGCAATGGTTTGTCTGATTTAAGCACCGGTATCATTTGAAATAAAAAGATCAGTCTAGGTAAAACATTCATCTTTACTGCTGATATTCTTCCAAGCAGTGATAACTGCAGTTTCTTCCAGTTTTGCATATCTTTTTGTATCTTTTGCCACAGAACCTCATAGTTATTTTGAAACAGTTTAGCATTAGAGCCTGTGATTTGTATTCCTAAATATTTGACCTTTGAAACAGTCTCGAAGCCTGCCATTCTTTCCAGTTCCTTTTTTTTGCTCTCTGTCAAATTTTTGACAATCATTTTAGTTTTCTTCTGATTCAACCTGAAACCAGATACCATGCCATACTCTTCTATAATATTTTTCATCTGGATTATTGAGTTCATAGGTTGTGATAGGGTAACAACCAGGTCATCTGCAAATGCCTTAGTTCTATAGTCCTTTTGCCTTATAACTATTCCAGTCAAGGAATTCGAGTCCCGTATTGCATTGAGTAAGACTTCTAGAGTTAAAATAAATAATAGCGGGGATAATGGACAACCTTGTCTGGTGCCTTTTTGTATGTTAAAATTCGATGTTAAGCATCCATTGATAATAAGTTGTGCATGTTGCTCTTGATAGATTGCGCCAATCGCTTGTATAAACCGCTCCCCCAAATCCATTTTTTCCAAAGTCTTAATTATAAAGTTCCAATTCACTCGATCAAAGGCTTTTTCCGCATCCAAAAAAACCAGCACTGCAGAGATCTGTTTATTCTTATCTAGATAGTCCATTAAGTCTATAACTTGCCTAACATTCTCCTTCATATATCTGCCTTCAATAAATCCTGCTTGGTCATGATGAATTATCTTTTGAATAACTGGCATCAATCTGTTGGCTAGTACTTTTGCAAAGATTTTATAGTCTGTGTTTAATAAAGATATTGGTCTATAATTTTCTGGTGTCTTAGGACCTGATTCTTCTTTCGGAATCAATGAAACAAAAGCTGTTTTCCATGAGGAAGGTATCTTACCTCCTAGTTGTATATTACGAAATAAATCTTTAAGATGCTCAATCATTTCTTCTTGTAAAGTTTTATAATAAATTGCAGTTAAGCCATCCGTCCCTGGAGCTTTAGCTGTTTTTAATTGTTTTATAGCAAAACTGATCTCCTCCACTGTTATCAGTTGTTCCAAACTTTTCTTTTGGCTCGTTGAAATTTTTGAAACTCTCTTGTTTTCCAAGTATTCATCTATAGTAATATTCTGTATGTCATCTTTAGCATATAACTAAGTATAATATTCCAAAAAGGCTTTTTTAATTAGATCTTGTTGGTAAACTTCTTTATCAGCATATTCAGTACTATCAATAATTCGTGTCGATGCTTGCTTCCTCAAAGTATACGCCAACCACCTGCCCGGTTTGTTAGCATTGGAAAAAGTATTATGCTTTGCAAATTGTAAGTTAGTTGCCGTTTGGTCTGCTATAAGCATTTGAAATTGATCCTTCAGAAGTTTTATAGCCATTTGCAATTTTCCGTCTGTTGGTTTTTGTATCAATTGTTGTTCTTTCTTTTTTATCTCAGATTCCAATTGTAGTCTTTTCTTCTGCTGACTTTGCCTGTGTTTAGAATTCATTTGAATTAGTACTCCCCGCATATATGCTTTAGCTGCATCCCAAACTGTTTCAATAGGGGTGCCTTTGTTCAGGTTAAATTTAAAAAACTCCTTTAAATGCTTTTTGAGTTCAATTATATTCTTTTCATATCTAAATAGATTCTCATTTACTCTCCAGGATCTTCTTTCTCTTTTACCCATCTCGATTTCCATCCAGACCGGACTGTGGTCAGTCAAAGTCCTAGGAAATATCTTTATTTTCTTTACTTTAGAAAGTAGATTAGAAGTTAAGAGAAAAAAGTCTATTCTGGAAAAGGATTTGTGCCTGTCTGAGTAAAAAGTAAAGTCCAGTTCATTTGGGTTTCGAATTCTCCAAATATCTTTCAATTCCAAATCCTCTTTCAGTTCAAAAAAAGCTTGTGGTAATTTATTCCCTATTTTGGCCGTGGTTTTTTTATCCAATCTAGGTTGGATTACTCCATTCCAATCGCCCATTATTATAGTGTTTGAATAGTCCCAATCCAAAGTTTTTAAATGAAGTAGCTTGTAAAAAGTTTCCTGCTGTTGATTTGGGGCA
Source organism: Ptyas mucosa (assembly GCA_012654045.1). Taxonomy (NCBI): domain Eukaryota; kingdom Metazoa; phylum Chordata; class Lepidosauria; order Squamata; family Colubridae; genus Ptyas; species Ptyas mucosa. The sequence continues at coordinate 2,395,979 of WNWU01013452.1, forward strand.
TATATTCCGACCAACAAAATTGGTCCAACACCTGTAATAACTTCAACTGCAATATATCTTCCATCTTTATCTGCTTCTATAATTTTTGCTACAAGTTTCTTATTTATATATATCACCACTCCATTCTTCTTTTCCTGATTTGAAGCAACAAATTGCATTCCCAATTTTGAATTTATCAAGTATTTCTGATCTTGCAATTTTACATGAGTCTCCTGTAAACAGATAACATCATTATGAAATTGTCTCAAATAGTGAAATATCTTCCTTCTTTTTTGCGGAGAATTCAATCCGTTTACATTCCAAGACAAAAATTTAAGTGCCATTTGACCCTGTCTGAAGTTTTGAGAGCAATTGTTGAAGATTCTCTCCTACAGTAGGAATCTTCGGTTTAGCTCCTCCCATGACTTCAGCTTGCTGTTTATCTTTGGTTCTTTTCTCGCGCTGTGGCTTACTATATTCTTGCTGCTGTTGCTTCATTTGTTTAGACATTGCTCTGGTTATGCGTTGCTCTTCCACTTTAGATGTTGTTACTTCCAAAGCCATCGCCTCCTCTGTGATAATTTTAGACATTTCTTCCAAAGGAGAAGCTTCGAATGGTGCAAAAGGATCAACCACAACACCACCTACTGCTCCCATTAATTCTCTTGCCTCCCTTTGCGACTGCCTTATTTGTGCTTCTGTTTCTTGATCAATCTCGGCTTGTAGTTGAGCTTCTTTATCTATTGGTGAAGATGTGCGTGGAGGAGGAGAACCCGCTTTCAAAACATTGTAATAAAATTCTTCTGCTTTTTCAATAGTATTAAGGCAGTATCTCACTCCTCGCAGCCTGAGTATTATACCTATTGGGGCATCCCACCTAAATTGTATGTTCTGTCTTTTCAATTCTGTCACCAAAAATCCAAAATCCTTTCTATCTCTTAACATTTTAGGCGGTAGTTCTTTAAAAACTCCAATCTCACTTCCATCAACTTGAACTGTTGTAACAAAAGAATTTTGCAGAATTTCATTTCTCATTCTTCTATCTGTAAAATATATAACCACATCTCTAGGCAGTTGTCTTTGTACCGCCACCCGAGAATTAACTCTGTAGACCTTGTCCATCTTGCACAAAACCAGATCTGGTTCCACTTTCAACATAACTGCCAAAGCCTCTGCACAAATTTTCCTAAGATCTTCCCTGGTGTTCTCTTTAACACCTCTCAATCTGATAGCATATTCCATTGATCGAAATTGCATCATAGTAATCTCATTTTGCATTTTCTGTGTAACTTCTTCAATTTCTATAATTTTTGAGTCAGAAGCTCTGAATTTAGTCTCCATCTCTGAGGCAAGATTCTCCACTTTTTTATCAATCTGCAGCGCTACCTCAGACAGGCCTTTAACCACTGTTTGAATATCTTGTTTAAGTGAGTCATATTTCTCTTGAAACATTCCTTTAAGCTCCTTCTCTGATCTTTGAATTTCTTTAATAATAATATCATATTGGCTTTCTTCCTTTGTCTGAGATTGCAACTGCGCTGTTTGAGGCTGCTTCTGTTTATGTGTGGGGGAGCCCCCCCCCTGGTTGCTTTGTTGCCATTTTACCTCTTAAAGATCTTCCTTTTCCACAGACTCTAACAACTTTTCCCAAAAAGTTCTCCAGATTCAATCAGGTCTATAAGAGTCAATTGGTATTTTTATTTTATGTTATTTTGTTTTTTGGATACTTCTGCCGCTTCTAGCCGGATTTGTTACTTTAAAATGTAGCCGGATACAGTAATCAAATTACTTTCGCTTTCAGCTCTCTCAACTAAGAACAGGCGCCATTTTTTTTCCTCCCCTTTCCTCAAAGCCAAATCACTTTCACTTTAAAAACTCTTTAAAATAGTCCAAAAAGCTTCCAATACTTGCTGTTTAGTGAGAAGTTTGAAATCTTCCTTATTTTTCTTTGTTATTGGTAATGCTGCCGCGCTGTCTTGTTCTGCTTTAAAGCAGAGTTTCCCAGTCGTCCGGAGCTTCAGCGGGGTGAATAGGGAGTCCCACCCTGTTAACTCCCCAGAAGCAAGAAAAGCTTTCTGGGGGTCTCACAGGGGACTCTACCTGCAGCCGCCGGCTCTCCTCACAAGCCCTTTGCGGTCTCGGAGTTTTTCGAGCCGTTTCAATTGCCGAAACGGCTCTTTTACGGGCGTTCGGGCTGGCGGTCTTCAAAGGACCGTCTGCAACAGCTGACGGCAACAGCGGAAGTCCGGCACCTTTTTTTGAATGATTACCATCTGGCAGATGGTACAGGATAATAAAGACAAGGACATATAGGCTGAAAAATAGCTTCTATCCCAGAGCAGTTATCAATATTGAATTCTACTGCACAGTATAATTTTCAATTCAATTGTATGGAATGTGAAGGATGTGTGGTTTTTTTTATAGTTTCTTATGTATGATATACACTGAAGATGGCATTTAATTTCATTGTATGAAGTGCAATGACAATAAAGTAAACTAAACTGATGGATTCATAGGCTGGTTGTAGGTTAATGTTGATAGAATTGCTTGTGGAGTGCCATGCTTCAATGAGCTCATGAGTGTGGCGGGTGGCAGTGTGGCCAATTATTTTTGTGGAGCAAAAAAAATTTTTTTATACATAAAAAATGAGATATGGGAAGAAATCATTTGTTGTAAAGGAGCAGATGAAACGTATTGTGATGAAGCCTGGAAGTCACTTCTATATATATATATTTATTTATTATACTTTTACTTTTTTTTTCTATCTATTCTTTATCTGTTTCCCTTTTGCAGCTTTTTCTCTTTCTTTCTATTTTTTATCTTCTAGTTTGTATTAGCTTTTACTGTTGTAATTATATTTAATAAAATTACTTTAAAACACGACATTAATAAAATGTAATTTCTATATTTGTCTTTTAGAGGTGTGACTGGAAAACTGACTGAGTTCCCCTGGATTCTGAGCTCACTAATGGAGAGTTATCTCTACCCCATAGGAGTCTTGTAAAGATATCCAGAATGGGGACAACTCTATCAAAAAGAATGACCTTTCTTAAGCAATGGTGAGTGCAGGCAAAACAGGTAACTTTTTTAAAATCCGCATCCAAAGCCTTATTACTGGTATTTTGGAAACTTTCAGTGCATCCTCACCTCTGACTACAACTGCATTAGCTTTGCACATTTCAGCCACTCCAACCACATCCATTTATTTTTGTTTCCAAAATGTCTGTGAGACTCAGTAGGCATTGAATTGAAATGGACACTTCCATTCATACTGGTAAAAGCAGTTAACTCAGACTGCATTTAGGGAAAGAAAGGCAGCACATTCCATAAATTACCCAATCCAAATTGAAACCTAGCCCTGGTAATTGCCTTATTGCTCTGCCCAAAGAAATGTTTGTTTAAATGCCTTGATTCACTACTGCCAATTCTTTTATAGATGCAATTCCATAATTCCTATTCAGGTTAGTTTCCTTTACTGCTATCTTGCAGGAAAGAAAGCAAGAACCTAATACCATGAAATTGCTGTTAGCAATTTTGCACAGGAGGTAGCGATTGGCTAATAATTTCTTCAAATTAGCCTGTGTAAGTATATAAAACTTCTATGCAGCTGGGTACCAGGTGTCAGTGCAAAAGGTGAGATATTTCCTTTTAATAAAGTCTCACCCTGTATTTAAACCATAGCATAGGTTGACAATGTTGGTATTATTACTATATGGCTTAAAAGACTTATGCTGACCAACACCAATCTAAACCTATAAGAAAAAGGCTGTTTACTCTGCCCAGAGAAAATAGTTAATGATCAGCATTGAAATTTTTGATATTGTTCAAAGGTTCATCATTTAATAATACCATTAGTGTTTTGCAGATTACTTAACAATCCAGCATAAACAAATGTACTAAGTCAGGGTTAATGTTACACTAAATCCTAATGTGGCTTGTTTAGTTTTGGTGTAGCATATTAAATAACCTTTATCACCATGGTTTGTAAATTTATGGCTTAATGTGTTTTATGAACCCATGCAATTAGGGCCTTTTAATTAATCATGATTTAGCATATGTGAACCAAGGCAAATTCAAGTTACAATAGAAATAGCTCGTGGTCAAATCATTAAGCTCAAATAAGATCTTACTTATGAAGTCAACATCCTGAAAAAAGAGAAAGGAATGGAATGGCCTTTTACACAAAGAATTCTAAATAAAATTCAAATGTTTAATTGCATTAATTTGATCTTGTGTTTAACAACATGCAGAGTTATTACAGAAAGATGGCAAAAGAGCACCTAACCTCAGCTTAGATGTGATTAGAAAGGCTTTTACTGGCAGCAAATTCTCATATTTTTAATAAGAATCAAATCACTGATCAGAGAAAACCATTTGCATAGTACAAAGTGAAATTGGCTGTAAAGAAGTCCAGTAAGAAAATTTCAATTTCTTTGTTGACGAGAGTAAATAAGCCTCTCATAATTATTATTGTTATTACCGTATTTTTCGGTATATAAGACGCACCAGAGTATAAGACACACCTTAATTTTGGGGGAGGAAAACAAGGAAAAAAGTATTTTATCTCTGCCTACCAGCATTTAAGGTGGCACCGCCCTTCTCCTCCTCCTGCAAGAGAGAGGTGCAAGGACTACACACTTTCCCCCAAAGAGACCCCTCGCATGCTTTGGAGGGAGGGACAGAGCACAGCTTGAGGAACAAACCTCTTTGGGATGGTCTGGGGGTGGTGGAATCTGCCCTGCAGCTTCGGGGAACAAGGCGGGTGCCATGATTTGCGGCTGGTCACCCCTCTGCTGCGCTGACTTCACTCCCCAGCAATGTGAGGAGCCGTCGCTGCCTAAACCTTCTATGCACCCAGGAGCCAAGCCAAGCTGAATGGGAGCCCCTAAAGGGAAACGTTCCTCCTTTCCAGCTATCGCTGCCCAGATTCCCCAATGTAAATCTCAAGAGTCGCGCTTCAGGTGGCAGCCATTCCCCTGCAATGTGCAGCGGGGAACTGGGAAGTGCTTTGGATTCGTGGAGGAGATTGAAAGTGTTTTCTGAAACTGTCGCCTGAAAGTGTTTTTCTGCACATTGCAGAGCCGCGCACCCCCGTCCTCCTTCTTAGCAGACTCTTCTCTTTCCTCCTGGCCAGATCCACCACCTAAAACATGGTGCACTTTTTTTGTCCAGCGGGTCTGGCTAGGAGGAAAGAGAAGAGTCTGCTGAGAAGGAGAACGGGGGGGCGCGCTCTGCAATGTGCAGAAAACATTCCAGGCGGCAGCACTACAATCTCCTCCTCAAATCCAAAGCACTTCCTAGTTCCCTGCTGCACATTGCAGGGGAACTGGCCGCCACCTGAAGCGCGACTCTTGAGATTTGCATTGGGGAATCTGGGCAGTGATAGCTGGAAAGGAGGAACGTTTCCCTTTAGGGGCTCCCATTCAGCTTGGCTCCCGCCTTGTTCCCCGAAGCTGCAGGGCAGATTCCCCTCCCCCCCGTCCTGAAGAGGGAGGGCTGTTCCTCAGGCTGTGCCCTGACCCAGATCCCTGCTGCCTGGAACTGGCCGAAAATGGCCAAAGGGTGGGGGCCGGCGGGTGGGCGGGGCTACATTCGGCATATAAGACATACTCAGATTTTCACCCCCCTTTTGGGGGTAAGAAGGTGTGTCTTATACACCGAAAAATACGGTATATAAAATATTATTTTTAAATACTTACATATTCTAACAGGGTATTCTATTATAAGCAACACAAAATCAAGGTAATCTGGGAGTCAGTCACTCCCAGATTAGAGAGTACTAAATTGTTAACATAGATCGTGTACCTTCCAAGGCAACAAAGTATAAATTTAAGCAGGTTTAGAGAATAAACTATAAAGTCTGTTTAGGCCTGCTCGTATATGTAGTGTCAGGTTTCGATGTCGTCTCAAACAAATTGCATTTCAAACAAATAGTCTTTGATAAAATCTTTCATTTATTAAGCACAACAATCAATCTCCGACTCCGTTGCAGCCAACACTGACTTCCTGGCTGAAACCCTCCCTTTCCTTTCCCTACTCCTCTGCGTCTCATTGGCCATCTTCCAAGTCATTTTGCTCATAATCTACTGCTTCAGCTCAAAGGAATTTCCCCCCTCCCATCCCATCTCCTAGGGGATAGCATCTCCAGGGAAAATAAGTAGGTGAAAGTCAAGCGTCCTCTTGCCAGATGCCCCATCTTCTCCTCCTTATGTCAGCACTGGAGTGAATGCAGCTTGAAGTGCTGACATATAGATTAATTGACTAGTCACCCAAGGTGTATTATGGAGTTACAGTAATATATATTCAGGTTTGTTCATTTCCTTATGAATTTTAGCCTTTATCACATATTTTCACTTACTAGCCAAGCAACTGGAAAGTGAAGCAGATGAGGCAGAAGATTTTAATTTCAGTCTTTATGCTGTATCAGATCACTTAAACTAGATAGCACAAAATTAGAAAAATAAAAGTTAATCCACAGTACTTTGACAAGACACATGCTTAATATGTATGGAAATGTGAAATAACGTAAGACTTGTAAAACAGTTTTTCCTATAATGTTTGTAATATGTCCATGACAATTCTTTCTTAGGTGATTAGATCAAATCACACACAGACATGAATGTCACTTTACATTTCATATGTGTTTCTTCCTTATCTCACCTAAGCTTCATAGAACCTTAACAGTTCAGCAGCAATGTTTGCTATTGTAGTACTAGTGCTTGGACAGAATTTGAACAATTGAAGATACATCTTAGTAAACCAAATGGTTCAAACTGCCCTTGATGAAGTACATTTTCATTTTATTATCTACCATGTGGTTTCTATTTTTCTCTGAATAGAATAGAAAACTTTTATAAATTAACAGACCAATCTTTCAAATTCATTGGCATTCCTTAATATAATTTAAGCACTCTGTAGAGTTATATTTTTGTTGACTTCTAGACAAATTCAGATAATATAATTTTTAGTTTGTGAGCTGGAGTGAAAAATATCTTAGTAGCCAGATCATTTGCACACGTTTGCCAATAAAACAACATTGATAGGTCCAATTAACATGAGAAAACTGCCTTTAGTTTGCTGTGTCATCAAATCAGGCCTAGATCTGGAGGTTTGTGAGGCTCTGTTTCAACCAGATAACACTTTGCAGTTCTTTTTGTATCGCTGCATTAATATTCTCTCAATCCAGAGTATCAGTCATTTTCTTCTATTTTTTTCTGTCTGTCAAACAGAATATGTGCTTATGTACCACATATTCACTAACATTGCATCAAGAAATTAAGTAATTTTTATTTCTTCTATCATCAATATATTGGTTCCTAGTAGATATGTCCAAATCTGTAATTCAGGTGTACATATTTTCTTTTCCATATTCTCTACAGCTTTCTCAGCTGTTTGTAACCATTGGGAAAACATTCATTATTGTAGATCTCTGCTGCATCAAAATGTTCTTATCCTTCATTATCATCTCTATCTTTGTCATTGCTTTCCTCCCTAGGATCAATCTTCTCTTTATTTCTCCAGAACATTTTATATATTCTTGAGCTCAAGAAAAGAAAGAATAACTGAATCAGACTAAAGCACATCTTAGTCCAGCAATTTTTTTTCAAGGATACAAACTAAACAAATGGGAGAGAGACATATTGGTCACCTTCTTAGTGCTGATATTATAAGCATGCTACAAAGATGATGATTGGAATAATTCACATAGAAAAGCCGTTTCATAGTGAGGTTATTTTTATTTTTTTCCCTCACAAGTTCCTCTTCCTTAGGACTGTGCAACCTTTTCTGAAAGTCTTCTTTTTTAAATGTTTCTTGTCTCTTTTTACAGCTATGCGGAAATTCTGAATTTACCAGATTTATTCCTTACACAATCATATATTCTGAGTATATTCCTCTTGGACAAATCTTGTTGATGCACTTAATTTAATTTTCTAAACTTAACCTATATATTTGACATCCATTATTTACCACCTGTTCCACAAATTGTGACTGGAAGGATCCTACCTAACTGGATTACATTTCTCCTGCTTCCTATTATATACAATTGATTTAATCCCTGAATTTTTCACCTGGAAATGCTTAAGTAAATAATATACAAATTAATTTGTATATTGTGAATTTAGCCAATTCAGTTCCAGGTTTGTTTCTCCAGTTTTAGCATTCCATTCATCTGCTAGTATTCCCCCCCCCCCCCAAATATGATTGTGGAGTTCCTACTCATGAAATAATTTCTTACACATCCATAGGGATTGTTAAATTCAGAATTTGATAACACACCCCATTTGATAGCATTCTCTTATAGTATAAGGTATTCTGTGGATTAGTCTCAGAGCAAGACAATTTACTTCACATGAAAAGTTTACTGTGAGAGCCGGCTCTCTTCTGATTTTGGTATGGGGGTAACTCATACTCATATGAAAGAATCTGTTCAAGAAACAAATTTCACTATTAGAAGAAAAAAATATTTCAGAGAGAATTTAACAAAAGATATAAAAAAGAATTGCCATAAAAGAACTGATAATAGATGTAAAACCAAATATGGCCAATAAATTGCTCTTGTTAGTACCCTTCCTGTCTGACCCAACTAGGAAGGACTGATTGTTTCTCACAGGTATCCTGAGAGACCCATCCCATGCTGTGGATTACTGTTAGCTTTATTCTTTCATTTTGAACCTTGCCAGAAAGACCGATCCTATCCCAGCACCAACAAGCATTAATGTAAAAATCATTAAAAGTGTTGCAGCTACCAGAATAGAAATTCCCCTTGAAAGTTTATCTTAAGGTCATTTCCATTTAAAACGATGAGATAATGTCCAAAAGCCAATGAGCAAAAGAAAACAAACAAAATCATTAATACTATTCCACAAATGTCTAGGCTTCAGGTTTCATGAGAGTTTGCATGACTCCAGATTGTCACTTCAGAAATGTGCCTCACCCCCAACAGAAAAATAACAATATCAGCCTTAGGGTGTAGACAGACCAGAAAATTGATTGCACAAAATGACTACAAGTATACTTTATCATGACAAGCTATTAGTAACAGAATCTTCACACACACACACACACACACACACACACACACACACACCAGGAGTATGCATACTTCTTCTGCATCTATTTTGGAGAAAATTCCAGATGCCTTCTCTAAGGTTATTTTTACAACTCCCTTACGGAATTTATAAACAAGAAAATGAAAAACAAAACCTATTTAAAAATACCAGATTTCAGCAGGCAAAGAACAGATGGGGGGAGGATTAAAGTGAACAAAATCAAGATAAAGTCAGAATCAATAAACATGTTGAAATTTGCCAATTATGTCTAAAGTTAGATGTGAACCCCTACATCTGTAGTATGTAGATTATAGGATGAATCTTCTCCGCATCCAAAGAAGTCTGGTCTGAGTTCTAGGGTGTTGCCTTCAGTGTGGTGCTGAAACTTTTGCAAATGAAGAGTGACTTCACTGAACTTCAGCTGATTCTGACAGATAAAAATTTTAATGGCCAAGAAGATTTTTTCTTTTTTAATTATAATGTTTAAAAAAAAACAAAACCTAAAAGCCAGCATGGAGAACTTAATTCAGAGTCATTGGAGTGGTAACACTATTTTTCTGATACAGTACTGCCATCTAGTGGTAGTCTGGAGTTGATGTTCTCATGGTTGGATTTTGTTGCTGTGATTCAGAAGCAAATGACTGGTGGCATCTTAAAGCCTTTTCATAAAGGAGGCCAGCTTTTGGAATCCAAAACCAGTTTCAGTAAGATAGAATGAAATCAATTTAAATTCGTATATGGCTCATCTCTCACCAACCAAGTCCCGTAAAATAACTTTTAAAAATGACAAGGATGACAAAAGCAGACAGGAATACAACAGAAACAAACTCACACAAATCTAAAAATTGCCCCTTAATGTTTTTCTTATTACCAGCATTGATCCATTGTACTGTTATAGGTCTTAGATAGTTTCTCTGGCATTATATACCTACGGTACATCATTTTAGGAAAATTCTCTCTTAAATTATAACACAACGAAAAAGTCAATCCATTTTCTTCTAATTGAAACTTTATTTTATTTCTCAGCAATACCATTAGCAACATCTTCTTGATATTGGTTGACCTGCAAAGGGCAATGGGCTTGTTTTAGGTTACCACTTGGAGGGGAGAGAGGTAACTGAAAAAAACAAGGGGATAGCATATTTGGGAAATTAAAAACAAAAAAACCTCATGGAACAAGGAAAGCTAAACCTGTTTTATTTTATAGCCAAGATAACTATATCATGGATATATCCATGATATCAGATGTTAAGTCCAACTCAAGGGGGATTTCAATAGTGACTTTTACATATTATATGCCTTCTTATCAGAAATATAACAGAATTTGGGAAATATATACAATGTGTTCCCAATAATAATTTTAAAAGGCTGTTCAAAAGCAGTAAAATGTATTCAGTATCCCTGCGTTTATCCTTACAGCCTTGAATACTTTTATTCTGCTTAAATAAAATACGTTTTATTATGCTTTTAATTTTTTTAAAAAAAGGTTTTTCCAAAGCTACTAATCAGCAGCAGATGTAGTATTTTATTGGGATTTATTAAAAAGAGAGCTATCTTTGGATGGGGGGTGTCACTTGGCTTCAGTGAAACTTACCAGAGGTCATAACCCCAAATTAGGAAGACTAAAAAACAAAACCGGTAGGGTTAAGGCAAAATTTATACTACATTTAATTCAAATGTAATTAATGTAGCATTAAATTGCATTAATTACATGTAATTAATTAATAGTTGATGTGATTTCATACTTTCTCCTTCTGCCATCTCATATTACACTTTGGAGGAATGGCCCTGGGCTCTTCAGGAAGATCAAAGATTTCTCTAATTCCCTCCCCCCCAATTTCCAGATGTCTCAATTTAGTTCAGTCAAGATTACTAGAAGTAGTAAATGCCCATGTTCTACTTTAGAGTTACTGGGCGTGTCTAGCAGTTTTTAGCTCATTCTTGAGGGGTACAGTAACTTCTTCACTGCTCCCAAGTCTGTTGATCCTCTGCATATAGGGGGATGGGGGAAGTGTTTTCTGAGTTTTGATAGATTTTTCTATTTAAAATATTCCAAAGAAACCTCAGAGTTACTTATTTAACCATAGAATCAATATCTAGCCACAGAACTTTTTTTAATCTAAGTGGATATAAACAACTCAGTGTGGCTAAAGAACTTTTTTTAAAAAATGAGTAAAGACCACCGGTATTCCTTTATCTTCATTATAATTGCTGAATCACACAATTCAACTACAGGTAGTCCTCAATGTGGCAATGTGATGGCTCAGTGGATGAGCTCCATGTGCCAGGTGGAGTTCCAATTACTCATCCCAGTTCCAGCCAACCTAGCAGTTTGAAAGCATGCAAATGCAAGTAGATAAATACGTACAGCTTTGGCAGAAAGGTTACTGCATTCCTTATTTTCATGCTGACCACATGATGATAGAAGTATCTATTAGACAACACAGGATCCCTCGGCTGCAAATTGGAGATTAGCATCACCTCCTTGAGTTGGTCAGGGGAAATCTTTAATCCTCAACTTACAACCCATTAATTTAGTTGTCATTTCATAGATTGCAGGAACATCTGAAAAGCTCAGGAGCCAACACAACATACGTGCACACTTGAAACCCAAGAATACTCTAAGGCAGAAACTTGTTCAGCCCAAGGATAAAACACCCAGACACAAACTGAGCAACGTGGTATATGCAATACAATGCAGTGAGCCATGTACAGATCTGTACATTGGGGAAACAAAACAACCACTTCATAGACACATGGTACAACATAGAAAAAAAAAACCCATCAGGACTAGATTCAGCAGTCCATCTGCATTTAAAAGACAAAGGCCACTCTTTTGAAGACACCAAAGTCCACGTTTTGGACAGAGAGGACCACTGGTTTGAAAGAGGGGCCAAAGAGGCCATTCTATCAAAATTGAACAGATGTCTCTCAACAGAGGGGGAAGGATAAATCTCCAAGTGGCCTCAAAGACTCTCTAAACGAATATAAATGACTAGCTGTCTGAAAGGAATATAAATCCTTCCATTCCCCACCATCTAGTCAGAGCTGAAGAAGCTTCTTGGATGAGAAGCGAAACATTTTCAAAGAAAAACAAGGAAGTCCCATTTTCAAGTTGCCTCTTGAAAATGGGACATTTGAGACATTTTTCCTAAGTGCAGGACATTTTTGGGACATTTTTTCCTGTCTAAGTGCAGGACTTTATTTTTCTCACCACTGAATTACATCTTGCTGGATAGGGCCCCAGGCTCAAGGCTGTCAAGATCATTCTGAATCGTAAGTCTATCTTCCAAAGTGTTAGCAATTGCCCCTAGCTGTCTGCAAATTTGATGGGCTCCAATTGAGGACTACACACTCAGCCAGTTGTGAATCCATCTAGTGGTGGTACTGTCTATTCCACACTTTTTTATCTTATCAAGAAATAGGCTGTGGTCGACTCTGTGAAATACCTTACTGCAATTCAAACAATGTCTACAATATTTTGTTGATCCACTAATCATTGTATTAAATAAGGCAGTAAGATTTGTTTGACGTGACCTGCTTTTAACAAACCCATGCTGGCCTTCAGTGATCTATTTGTTCATTTCTAGGTGTTCACAAATCCGTTGTTTTATGACCTTTTCTGGAGTTTCCTGGGTATTGGCGTCAAACTGATTGGTCTGTAGATTCCAGTTTTGTTCCTGTTTCCAATTTTACCCTTTTTTAAGATTGGAACCACTTCAGCTCTTTTCCAGACCTCTGGCAGGAGCTCTGAAATATTACAAGATTATATTTGCCAGCTTCTTCAGATCCCTGGGATGTAAGCCATCAGGTCTCATCAATGTTAGTCATCACCTTTAAAGCACTCCATGGCTTAGGACCTGGGTACCTACGAGACCGTCTTTTGCCACAAATAGCCTCCACCCGACCAGTTCGTTCTCACAGGGAGGGACTACTCAGGGTACCGTCAGTCAAATCATGCCAACTGGCAACTCCCAGGGGGAGGGCCTTCTCTGTGAGGGCTCCAACCCTTTGGAATTAACTGCCCCCGGAGATACGGAATATCCCTGATCTCCGTGCTTTTCACCGTGCCCTCAAGACCTGTTGTTCCAACAGGCGGGGCTAAACATATGAACATGTGAATGATATTTTAAAATGTTATCTAACTCTGGGTTTTATTTAATTGACCAAACTAAATAATAATTTTAATTAGCAATTTTATGATGTTTGTATGTCTATATTCTTCTTGGTTGTACACCGCCTTGAGTCCTACGGGAGAAAGGCGGTATAGAAATATAATAAATAAATTAATTAATTAATTAATTAATTTGAATTCATCCAATTCCTTGCCTATTTTGACCTGCACTTCTGTTCTGACCCCTATGCTACTTTTGATAGTTAGGCTATTTTTTTCTTTTTATAAATGTTCTAAAGACATTTATAAAGAAGATATTAAGCACTTCTTTCTCCTTCTTGCCTGTACTTTCTAGCCATTTTCCCATATTAGTGGACCAATCGTTACTTTGGTCACATTAACTTTGGTCATGTCACGCAGGGAAATTTACTGGAGAAAGCAATTATGTTTGAAGAGTTAACCGTAAATGGAAACCAGGCCATCAAAGCACACAGTGACTGGACACCATCAAAGCTGACACAAGCCAAAGCATAGAAAACTTAAAAGAAGTAATGCAAAATCGGAAGATTTGAGAAACCTGGCCCATTGATTCGCCAAGACTCGGACACAATGAATGGATATCATCATTTCCTTGATTTTCTTCTTGTTACTTATATATTGAAACTTTTTTTATTGTCTATGGAAATTCTCAATCATCCAGGTCATGATTGTCCAAAAGGTGCTTTTCAAAACACAACTGAATTTTATTCAAGGAAGTCCAGTTGCCTTTTGAAAAGCACCTTTGCGACAACCTTTTTCATTATTTTTGGCATTGATTGCAAGTCTTAGTTCATTCTTAGTCTTAAATCTTCCCAATTTTATAACAGCAGATTTGGGCTATTTATTGGTATTCTGTATTAGTTATGCGCCCCTCTCCATTTTTTATAAAATTAGTCTCTCAGTTTCTTTGTGAGCTTTTTGTGCAGCCATGATGGTTTTGTCTGGAGTCTCTTTTTTCTTTGGGGTATTTTGTTTGGGTTTTACTATCTTCTTTTTCAGAGTTTCCCAGGCATCTTGAACTATTTTTCCCTCTAGAATTTCCATCCATAGAATCCTTCCTAATCTCTCTTAAATTGGTTTAAATCAGCTCTCTTAAAGTCTAAAACACTGGCCTAACTTTGTTCAGTTGCCGGTGCCTGCATTATGAGAGCTAATTTCAATAAACTTAGAGAGAGCTTGGGAAGGATTCCATGGATGGGAATCCTCAAGGGGAAAACAACTCAATAAGCTTGGGAAATTTTGAAAAGTAAGATTATAAAAGTCCAGTCTAGCACAATACCAATGAAAAAAAAATAACAGCTCTCAAAAGAAACCAGCATGGCTGTCTAAAGAACTCTGACAAATTGAATGACAAAAAGAACAAGTATAAAAAGTGGAAAGAGGGACACATAACTAAGGCAGAATATCAGCAAATAACCCGAGCCTGCAAAGATGAAGTGAGGAAAGCTAAGGCTCACAGCAAACAAAGACTTGCGACAAAAATTAAAAAATAACAAAAAAAAAGCTTCTTCCAATATGTTAAAAACAAGAAAAAAGTCAAGGAAACAATTGGTCCATTGCTGGGATAAAGTGGCAAGAAGGTGACAAGCAACAAGGAGAAAGCGGAACTACTTAACTTGTTTTTTGCATCTATCTTTACACAAAGGGAAAAAACAGTTCAACCTATCAAAAACAGCACCACAAAAAACAGATTAGGAACACAAGTTAAAATAGGGGGGGAAATGGTAAGGGAGCACCTGTCTACCCTAGATGAGTTCAAATCACTAGGGCCAGATGGATTACACCCCAAGGTTCTGAACGAACTGGCCAATGTAATCTCAGAACCACTGAACTATATCTTTCAAAAATCCTGGAGTACCGGGGTACTGCCAGAGGACTGGAAAAGAACTGATGTAGTTCCCATATTCAAAAAAGGTTAAAAAATAGATCCAGGAAAATTCAGACCCATCAGCCTGAACACCTAGAAGCAAACAAAGTAATAACCAAAAGCCAATGTGGATTTGTCAAAAACAGATCATGCCAGACTAATCTTATTGCATTTTTTTACAAAGTGACAAAACTAGTGGACCAGAGGAATGCTGTCAATATAATTTACGTGGACTTCAGTAAGGCATTTGACAAAGTAGACCATAACTTACTACTTGATAAATTGAAAAATGTGCGTTAGACAGCATCACCACCAGATGGATTCATAACTGGCTGACCAACTGCATTCAACATGTAGTCCTCAATGGAACTGCATCTACTATACATGGAGAGGGGCATGCAGTGGGGTACCCCAGGGCTCTTTAGGCCCAGTACTCTTCAACATATTCATCAATGATTTGGACAAGGGAATAGATGAGGAACTCATCAAATTTTCAGATGACACCAAGCTAGCAGGAGTAGCCAATACTCCAGAAGATAGGCTTAAGATTCAGAAGGATCTAGACAGACTTAAATATTGGGCGCTATCTAAGAAAATGAAATTCAATAGTGAAAAAAGTAAGGTTCTACATTTAGGCAAGAAAAACAAAATGCACAGGTACAGTATTATGTGGTACCTTGCTCAATAGTGGTGACTGTGAGAGGGATCTTGGAGTTCTAGTGGATAATCACTTAAATATGAACCAGCATTGTGCTGCAGCTGCCAAAGAAGCCAACACAGTTCTTGGCTGCATACACAGAGGAATAGAATCAAGATCACATGAAGTGTTAATACCACTTTATAATGCCTTGGTAAGGTCACACTTGGAATACTGCATCCAATTTTGGTCTCCACAATGTAAAAAGGATGTTGAGACTCTAGAATAGTGATGGCAAACCTATTAGACACCGAGTGCCCAAACTACGTGCAAACAGAAAGATGTGGGTGAATGCACAGACATATGCAAACCCACACTTGGGTATGTGTGCAGCAGAGACTCGGAGACCAGCTGGCTGGCGAGAAGTGGGGCATCCAACACTGGCAGTGCAGCAAGATCTTTTTCTTTCATGAGCTTGTTTTGTCGTTTGCAGGGAAACAGAAGTTCACGAAAGAAACATCACGGAGATCTGACCTGGGGCGACGGCGCGCGTGCCAGCAGAGAGAGTTCTGCGTTCCATCTCTGGCACATGTGCCATAGGTTTGCCATCATGGCTCTAGAAAGAGTGCAGAGAAGAGCAACAAAGATGATTAGGGGACTCAAGGATAAAACATATAAAGAACAGTTGCTGGAACTGGTCTAGTCTTATGAAAAGGAGGACTAGGGTAGCACTGTTCCGGTATCTCAGTGGTTGCCACAAAGAAGAGGGAGTCAAACTATTCTTCAAAGCACCTGAGGGTAGAAGCAATGGATGGAAACTAATCAAGGAGAGAAGCAATTTAGAACTAAGGAGAAATTTCCTGACAGATAGAACAATTCATCAGTGGAACAATTTGCCTCCAAAAGTTGTAAGTGCTCCAACACTGGAAGTTTTAAAGATTAGATAATCATTTGTCTGAAGTGGTAGGATTTCCTGCTGAAGCAGGGGGTTGGACTAGAAGCCTCCAAGGTCCCTTCCAACTCTGTTGTTCTAAATTTATGGTGAATTCTAGTATGGGCACTTTTCCCAAAGTTCCTATAATTTCCACTCTGTTAACCATTTCATCCCACCTAGGTAGGATTAACTCTCTAGTTCCCATCTCCTTTGGATGACAAAGTTGTTAGCTAGGCACATCAGAAATCTGTTTGATCTCCCCCTTGTTGCAGAATTTGCTTTGTTTCCCAGTGCAGTTTTCCTCCCCAGTGTTGTTGATGCAGTTTCCCAATGTAGTGAAAGCTGGGAAACAAAGTCTGGTTTATTACAATTGTGTGTTTTCTGCACATCTTGGCTAGCTGATTAACAGTTTGTCTTTTCCTCCACTTGATTGGGTGGCTTGTAGAACACATCTGTAGCAATATCATTTCTTTATTCTTTAATATTCACTCAAATACTTTCAAGAAGGCTTTCATCATTAACGTTGTTTATTTCTGTAGAGGTGTAGCAATTCTTTATATATAATGCAACTCCTTTCTCTTTCTGAACTGGATCTATTTCTTTTGAACAATTTGTATCCTTCTATTATTCAGTCATGGTTTTCATTCCACCAAGTTTCAGTAATAGCAACAATATTGTACTTGCCCTCAACTAGGACTCAAGTTGAGTTTGTTCCCCAAACTCTAAGCATTAGTGTATCCAAGCTCTTTATGGCAGACTATGACGAGTTTTGTTTTACCTGAGTGACCCTTTACCTGGGCAATTAATTTTCCCAAGGGGCCACATGAGAAACTAGGATTATGTGGAAGTCTGCCACCACTGCCCCCTAATGGTGCCCTGCCCCAACGTTAACCCCACAAAGTGATGCTGCACTGCCGCTCTGACTGGATGTGGTCATGAAATGCCCAGGTCTGCCATACACCATGCCATCCTAAAGGACAAGCTGGTTTTTCAAGTCTTGTTACAGATCAATTTATGCTAATAGTACAAGTCCTCAACTTATAATTGTAATGGAACCTGCCCATCATAGCAGCTAAGTTGTTATGGTCATAAAAAGGATCACTTCCATAACCAATGTGATTTTATGATCTTTTTCATTAAGTGACTTTTATGATCATTGTTCACTATAAGGCGATTTTGCTGAGCCCCTGACATATGGTCACATGTCACCTGACAATTCCATATGTGTCACATGTGGAATTGGGACTTAAGTACTCCTGTGGAGGGCTAAGCATCTAGTTGTGAATTATATCAGACTAAACTTTTTTCGGCCTTAGATCAGTTCCTCGATTAAACACCTCTATATTTCCATTAGAATTATTTAATTAGAATGTATTGAATTAAGAAAGCAAAGTCTACCAACCCAGATATGTAATGGAATTTGGGAATGATCTTGGAAGGGAGGGAGGGCTGAAGGAGTGCTGACTAGGGAATGATCAGATAAAGAGGGAGGAGCCTGTAGTTTAATAAAGATCAATTAAACAAACTTAGAAAGGATCTATCCTAACTTATCAGACAATAAAAAGATGGCAGAAAATTTGTACTTTCAGACTTACAAATTTCAATTAAGATAGACTTATAACATAGAGTTAGCTCATTGTGTTTCCTGTCTGGTCTACTTAGGAGGCTAGTAAATCTAACAGGGAAATAATTACACCTCACAATAATTTACTGTATGTATTCTTTGCTGTACTCTATTTAAATATGATTTTTATTTCTCCAGAATCTGTGCTGCAAAATACTATGGAAGCATGCTTTTCCCCTAAATTTTATCATACAGAAAAACTGCAATCTTTGAAAAATCAGACTACACAAGTGAGACTAACATTTTATTAAGTGAACAATATATATATACAAAAAATAATAAAAATGGGAGAAGAAAATCAATAAATATTTAATCTGGCAATCTACTGAGCAATTGAAAGCAACATTCAAATCCAAAGAAAATTAATATGAACAAATCTGACAACATTCATGCCACATTCCTAGAAATAAAACTTCCTACATTTCAAGAGAAACTCACATGAAGTATCTTTTTAACAGTATGACTTTAATTTTGCATAATGTTTTAAACTATTTTGTTTTAAAAAGCACATCAGAATAGAATGAATCAGAATGTACAAAATAGCCATGAAAAACATTTATACCCTAACTGCAAACAGTAGAACTAGAGGGCATCTGGGCAAAAAAGGATTTCAAGAATTCTTCAGTTTTTAAGCAGATGGTGATCTTCAAGCTGATTCAAGAATTATGGGTTAAAGTTTACATTAGAGATTACTTTTCTGAAAATAAGATAATGTGGTTGTTTATATTAACATACAAATCTTTCACATTTTCCAATTATGTTAGCTCTCCTACATAATCCTTTCCTTAGATAGTAAAAGCAGAACCTATAGCTCTAATCCTAATTTAAATCAAATTATCTGTAACAATTGGAAATAAACATGCACTTAAAATGGTGTCATCTGAGTATGAGTCACATCTAAAATATGTCGAATTTGAATGCACATAGCTTATAGATATGCACTAAAACAGCAAGATATTTTCTCTCATTAATTCATTAAAATCAGAGGAAGAGCTCCTTCAAGTAATATATTGCCTTTTCACTATCTATCTCACTATATTTTTTAAATCTTTTTTTTAATTTCTGTGTTTTAATTACAATTTATAAGCCATTTCCAGGTTTTACTAGGCAAATTATATATTTATATATTTCAAGCAGAAAGAAACAGAGTAAAGAGAAACATCTTCAATATGGCCTTCACTTGTTTTCTATTATGCAAAAATGTCCATATATTCCAAACAGAGGTCCAGTAACACTATAAAAACAAAAAATTAAGAACATATTTCAAATTAATCAGGAATTTCCAAGGATGACTGAACTCAAGGAATTTCCCTTTGGTTTAACATTAGGCAGATTCTTGAGTTTTTCAGAAGTGCAAAAGAGATTAATCTTTTATATTTACCCAGGCATCTTTTCACAACTTTGCATGAAAGTTACTACTGCAAAGCTCATTTACTGCTGAGCTTCTCTCCTCCCATGCAGTAAGTTTACACCTATCAGGTGATTAAAACCATGCTGCTTTTTCTAAATTTGTCACTTCTGTTAGTCAATTCCCTCTTTTTTTTGTATTTATAATTCAGTTGTTTCTAAATTATCTGAGATATAGTGAAGATTAGTCTTCCCAAGCTCAAAAAGTTCCAAGTTTCTTATGCGGAAATTAATTGCTCCATAAGCATACTTCCTAGTTGTCAAGAAGTTCTGTAAAAAAAAGCACAGAAGGATATATGAAGGAATTTGATAGCTCAGAATCATCACCTGATAATTTCTGACATATATTAAGTCCTCAACATCCATGATAGCAGGTAGCAGTATCAAGACAGTCTTGGCTGATCTTCAAAAAAGCTAAACTTGGTCTGACCTGTAGGAAATCCCTAGGCAAAAGACTAGCCCAAAAATCCCCCAAAAACAGCTTCATACATACACCAGTCCGATACCAGAAGATGGTAATGGAAAATTTCCATTTTGTATTGTTGCCAAAAATACGCCCACATGGATGCAAACTTGATTTGAGGGAGACTCAAACTTTTATCCCCATTCAGGTATTCTACCACTATGCCAACAATTTTAAAAAAAAATTCAAGATCTCTGCAAGCAAAGTAGGTTTTATAGCTTGTATTAGCATTGCATATTAGAACCCTTGTTTTGTTATATTAAGCTTGTGATTAAAGTAGTTTTAAGTTATGTGACTTGATTTATGGTAAATCTTTGAAACATTTCTAGCAATATACAAACTAAGTAGGCTAACTTTACCGTAAAACTGATTCACCCTTACTGTCCTTTTTCGTTATCTTCACAACATTTTGCACAATAAATACTTCTTTCTGATAATCTGAAGACTTTTCATGTCTCATTGAGTTAAAACAGAATATTAAAACTGCTCAGAGCTATGAAAATCTGCTGCCCAAAAACAAAACTACAGGGGGTTGAAATAAGCATGTAGTCTATTTTATAAATATATACTGTGATTTAAGAGGCTAGAAATCAAATAAACAAAATGAAATCAAGAATTCATGGACAATTTTGTATTAGATACAGGTACAGAAAGGTTTTTTTTTTTTAAATTTAACACAAGTAAGGGAAACAAAAATACTGAGAACCCAGTTTTTGTGCAAGAAATTTCAACTACAATTTGGGGGGGCTGAGGAAATTTAAGATGTTAAGATGGCTGAAGAAAGTTAAGATCTTAAAATGTTAAGAACTTGAAGGGAAACTACTAGATAACATAAGAGGAAAAGGATAGGAGTGAGATAATTAAGATTAGTAACAATCCCCATGTTGCAAGTTAGAAATAAAGAGTTATGGGTCTGAAAAGATAGCAAGTTACACCTAGGCAGAGTATTCAGACTTATCACAAAAAGCTTCAATGGGACTTAAGCTAATCATGAATTTACATATCTTGAATTCAATATATCTACTTCAACTAAAATTAAATCTAACAAAATATTTTTTCAAACCTTTTCCTTTCAACTGTGTGAAGAGGATGACACATTCTTCATTCAAGAGATTTCGCATATTGTATACATTCCCTACAATGAAATAGTTTCCATTATAGAACAAATAATTCAAGTGTTTCAAATAAGATGTATCATTAGTCAGAATACATTTGGACATATCTTTTAAGCATTTCAATATTAAATAACAAAACCCTTCTAAATTTAATTTATTACTGTTCAGAACGAGCTATCATCAAGTATTCATATGTCCTTGCTGTTTGATATGCAAATTTTAACAACTAATAGCGTAATGAATTAGATATTCTTATTTTGCTTAGATTATGGGGAAGAGGAGTGACTATCAATACTCAGATTCTTTGATAGACCTTGGATTACATTTTATCTGGTCTCATTCTATTGTTTATACAAAAAGATCTTGAGTAAGAATTAATGTTAATATTTCATATCCTTTTGAACTATATTCCTCTCCCTATTTTATTGAGCCTTCCTTGACTAAGCTGTAAAAAGAAAGGATGGAAGGAAAACTAAAATTGACAGCTATAGATGAAGAGTGGTTTGGACCCCTTTCAGGTGGCTGAAAAGCTTAAGTAAAAGGCTGAAAATACAGAAGTAAAAAATATTTTTGGGGGAAAAAAACATGTCAGTGAATTCAGAAGAATTCATCTTTTGTCTGACCGTAAAACTTTCAAGAGCAGGAATACAGACTAGCATTTCTTTTAAAAAAGCATTCATTTAAATGTCTTCTCATATTCCTTTCAATTATATGTCCCTAGAACAAAGGAAAAAAACAATGATTTTCATACTTCTATAATGGATATTTTTAAAAGCTGTTAAAAGTTAATAGGGCTGTGCAATGGTTTGGGTTTGGTTCTAAGATGCTTCAAAAAAAAAGGTTTGAGTGTACACATAACATCTCTCTTCTTCCTAGTATTTTCTTGCAGGTACAGAGTCCAATTTTCGTATTGACAAATACCATTCCACATGGCTGGTCCAACAGGATGATTTTCATTTCCATGTTGTGTCCTACCATCTTTGGCCTTCTGTACTGGCATTTGTCATGGATGTTAAAGGGATAGTCAGTGCAGGCAACAGTGTAGGGTGCTCCTGGGAGAATATGGCCATAACACTATGGATATTTTTCCCATTTTCTGCTATTGGTGCAATGCCCATTGCTGCCAAACTGTATTGTCGCTGACATGGTCAAGAAAGGAAACACCTAATGACCAATGAACAGGCACATCCCCATGAGATGTAAAGGGTACTTAGCACTTTTGGGGGTTGGCCACCACTCAGAAGCATATACAGTATATACTCGAGTATAAGGCGACCCGAATATAAGCGGACCCCCCCAATTTTACCCCCAAAACTGGGAAAACTCATTGACTCGAGTATAAGCCGGGGGTGGGAAATGCAGCGGCTACTGGTAAATTTCAAAATAAAAAAAGACCGGTCAAAAGTGTGAGGACCTTTTGTGCATATGGACTACTCAGAGGGCTGAAAAAGTAATTTTTGACTGGTCCTCGCACTTGTGACCAGTCCTCGAACTTATGACTGTCCTCACATTTTACGTTTTTGCCCTATCTTGTCACCATGGTGAAGAGAAGCAGTTGTGAAATGAGTGACATGGTTTTAAGAATGCTGCACGGGCATAAATGTGAGGATGGTCATAAGTGTGAGGACCAGTCATAAGTGTGAGGACCAGTCATAAGTGTGAGGACCTGTCAGAAATGACTTTTTTCAGCCCTCTGAGTAGTCCCTATACACATATATCACATGACCAGCTAGCCACGCCCACCCAGTCACTGGCTTGATCTAATTTCAGGCAAGTTGAAGCCTCTGTTAAGAGATACCAGGGCTGGGCAAATGTGGCCCTTTTACAACCTGTGGACTTCAACTCCCAGAATTCCTGAGACAGCCAAGCTGGGGGAACCCACTAGCTAGCAGCCAATTACAAGAAGGCTAGCTAGCAGCCAATTACAATCAGCTCTCAACTCAAGCTCATTGCACATGGGATCTCCCTAAACGTGAGGATTTCTTTGTTTCTTTCTCCCTTTAAGCCCCCCCAGCCCGTTTTTGCATCCAGGGGGCTGCAGAGAGTCTTGCTAGGCATCCCCCTCATGCCCCTAGCAAGCCTTGGGAACCAGTTGCAGGGAAAAAGTCATTTTTTTTGTGACCCGAATATAAGCCGAGGGGGCATTTTTCAGCCTGAAGAACAGGCTGAAAAACTCGGCTTATATTCGAGTATATACGGTAGATCTACTGAACAGTTCATCATTTTATACTTTTGGTGAATTGGCATACGCCTACTGCAGAGCAATTCAATGATTTCTACAACAGTTATGCTGCATTCACCCTTGTGCGCATTGCTTCATTAATGCCACTATATTTTGCAGATGTGATCCTAAGTAACACAAGTTTGTTTTCATCACTGCTGACTTGAATGGTGGAGGTGTTCAGGCTAGTTTCCAGATACTCAGTCTTGACTTGCAAACCCAATTGACTAAGAAAGTCATTTCATATCTAGACATAGCACTGCAGGTCTTCCCTAATGCCAGCTGTGAGAGGACATTGTCAGTGTAGAGAAAAACCCAGGGGGTACTGTGATACAAATTTTGTGTGAAAGCATCCATGACAAGAATGAGCAGCTATTCTCATTCACATAGCATCTTTTTGCAACTCTTTAAAACAATTGTGTCTTTTCTCAGCTACAAACTATGTATAAAAACCCTGCTCCATCCTAAATTGTTAGTGAAATTGGTCTTGAAGTACAACCAGATTATAAATTTGTGCAAAATTTTTGTTTTGCATTTGGAACAAATTAATCTCAACTGTAATATTCTCATATTGGTTGTGTTCTAACAAAACAATATTCTAAGAAATTTAAGATTATCTGTGAGACTGAAACTCAGAAAGCTTTGAATAGTTTGACCTGAAGAACTTGTGATGAGAAACAACTGATGCGTTACCCTGCAAAACATTTACTGATTTAAAGAGATGCAAATATGGATTGTTTACCTCCCATGTGAATCCAAAGCATAGCAGACTTCTAAAAATATTTTTGGTAGATTTCTTGTACATAAACAGACATATGGCAGATGGAACGAACTACTTCAATATCTACTCTAATGTCCTAAGGGTCAAAAATAAGGGGAAGGGGTGGGGTGCGGGGACAACCAAGCAGCTTTGTTTTTTGTTCCCATTGCTTTATGTGACTGGAATACTCAAAACTTTTCCAAAGAACAACTTTTAAAGATGTTTTTTCAGATAAAACACAGCCAATTCAAAACATTCTAGATGAGATTCCTTGTACATTTTCAAGAAATGACATGTCACCACATCTAATTCTAATCCGTACCTGTTCCCATGCCTTGTATGAAAGGCAGGGAATATATACATACGCTCTAGAAAGAAAGCATTCATTTTTCTTTTGGTTCAAGACCCAGCAGGAATAGGAAAAAATAATTAGCTACTTGTGGTTTCTTATGAACAGAAGCCATAATCCTTAATCACACAAATATGCACAACACAAGTAATACAGGTAATTTTTGACTTATAACATCCGAGTCCAAAATTTCCATTGCTAAGCAAGACAGTTGTTAAGTGAATTTTACTCCAGTTTACATTTTTTTGCCATAGCTGTTAGTAAATCACTGCAATTGTTAAGTTAGTAACATAGTTGTTAAGTAAATCTGGCTTCTCGATTGACTTTGCTTGTCAGAAGGGTGCAAAAGATAATCACATGACTCCAAGACACTGCAAACATAATAAATACATGCCAGTTGCCAAGTGTCAGAATTTTGATCACGTGACTATGAGGATTCTGCAATGGTTGTGTGAAAAACAGTCATAAGTCACCTTTTTCAGTGCCCTAACAACTCTGAACGATCACTAAATGAATGGTTGTGAGTCAAGGACTACCTGTATGATGCTACTCCTGCTACTAAAAACTAAAAGTATTTCCTTTATTAAATGTTTGCATTTCTTTTACTTTCACTCTTTCTAATAGGAAAAATATCAGTTCATTTACCTGGTGGAATAAAAAAATAGTTTCCAGCAGTCAAACAATAGCTTTGATCATACAGCATAAGAAGTAGTTTGCCACAACTAATGTGAAAAACCTTGGGAGAAAAAAACAATAAACATAATTTTAATTGCGTGTTTTGTTCCATGGAAACATGATAGCAAATTATTTTCTTTAACCTTAAAATTAACCAGGCTCTTGAATCTTAAGTCTGTCTACATAAAAATAAGACCTACAACACTGCATTTTGGTTGTACTCCAAACCCAATTTATTTGTCAGGTGCAGGAATAGGGTCACAGAATCCTATACCTAATAATATTAAGAGACAGTAATAAATATCTGCTTTGGTGATTTACATCATTTCATTAATTATTGAAACATTATATCCAGGTGTTTTGCATTTCAACTCCAGATGCCTTGGAAACTAGGACTGCTAAATTCTATTTCATTGCATCATAGTCCTAAATATTTCCATTCATTTTTAGGAAGAATCAAACAGCTATTCCTTAAAAAATAACAAGAACAGCCTATCACTAGAGTATGAAGGATATCAGAACAGATATATTTAGAAAGAAAATGCATATTTCATGAGTCTGAATTCTCCTATAAAACAACATTCAATATATTACATCTTTCTTAACAGCACAACAGGGCCCATGTTTTCCATAATTCCTGATAGGAAGAATGTTTATTTGGGAATTGTTAATTGGTCTCCCTATACAAGTTAGAATTTGATAATGGCAGAAATCATTATTTCCTATCTGATCAGCCTATTTTGTAAGAAATAAATAATATAATTGCCTCCCTCTCTTCCACTGTTCACTTGAGGCAAATTCTTAAAGTTCTTTACACAATTGTAATCCCTAGGATAGTTGGGATTTAGATAGAAATCTGATAGATCTATCTTTACTCATCTATTAAGCTTAAGAGTTCATTTTTGACATGAAGCCTTTCTTCTTCTCTTGGAAGCAGAACTAAGACTGATGAAGATGTTCCTTCCACTATACCCAAATCTAAGCCCTGCTTCTGACTAGAAGTGGAATTAGGAGCTCTGGTGGCACAGTGGTTAGAATGCAATACTGCAGGCTAACTTTGTCACCTGCGAGAAGTTCGATCCTAACCCACTCAAGATTGACTCGGTTTCCATCCTTCAGAATCAGTAAAATGAAGAGCCAGATTCTTGGGGGCAATATGCTGACATTGTAAGCCACCAGAGGGTGCTGTAAAGGGACTGTATATAGGTCTACATGCTATTGCTAATTAACCTTTTATTAGCTCCATCATTGACCAAAAATATGGTCAAAAATATGAGATATGACAAACATAAATCTCTCAAACTGTCTCATTTAGTAATTATTTAAAGTTACATTATATTTGAAGTTTAAACCCCCTCCCCAGCTTTCCATGCATTTATGATTGTCACATGATCACCATTTGGATGCTTTGCAAATGGTACACGTTTATCATCATTGCAGCATGTGATTTCCATTTGCATGCTTTATAACTGACTTCTTACAAGCAGTTAATGGAGAATATAAAAGCAAAATTGCAAGCCATGGTCATAAAATGAACATGTT
Organism: Ptyas mucosa; assembly: GCA_012654045.1. Lineage (NCBI taxonomy): Eukaryota > Metazoa > Chordata > Lepidosauria > Squamata > Colubridae > Ptyas > Ptyas mucosa. Next base: position 2,422,755 of record WNWU01013452.1, read on the forward strand.
AATGACCCCAGTGATTCACTTAACGATCAAAAGAGAAGTGATATAAACTCATCATGGTCATGTTATTTTCTACATATTGACTGCAGCACTTAGTAACAGCCTTCCCAGTTTCAACTATGACTGCTAAACAAGGACTATCTATATTTGGGTCTCTATAATTTCAGTATTAGTTTCTTGCCACAAGAAAAACAAAACAGTAATTCCTTGATTAAGGATATCTTGCAAGAAAACAAAAATTAAGCTTCCTTAAAATATTTAACCTTTCAAGCTTCCAGCCATTTCTATCCAAGTCTGGGGGACTTCTATCCAAAACTTGGGATTTCAACATTTTTATTAGAATAGAAGATTATTCATATAAACTTCAGTTTCTAATATTTTGATAATAAGAAAACTTGATACTGAGGATGAGAATGCAGGGAAAAAATAATAACTATTTTGAGTGAAATTTGTATAATGGTCCTCTCTGTTGCATTCCAAAGAATCAATTTTGTTATTGTTGTTGTTAGTTGCAAAGTCGTGTCCGACCCATCACGACCCCATGGACAACACTCCTCCAGGCCTTCCTATCGTCTACCATCCTCTGGAGTCCATTTAAGCTCATGCTTACTGCTTCAGTGACTCCATCCAGCCACCTCATTCTCTGTCGTCCTTTCTTCTTTTGCCCTCAGTCGTTCCCAGCATTAGGCTCTTCTCCAGTGAGTCCTTCCTTCTCATTAGGTAACTCAAGTATTTGAGTTTCATCTTCAGGATCTGGCCTTCTAAAGAGCAGTCAGGGTTGATCTCCTCTAGGACTGACTGGTTTGACCACCTTGCAGTCCAAGGGACTCGCAGGAGTCTTCTCCAGCACCATAGTTCAAAGACCTCAATTCTTTGGCGCTCAGCCTTTCTTATGGTCCAACTCAAGAATCAATAGTGGAGCGCAAAACCTAAGTTCTAAACAGCTTTATCAGAGATCATTACATTATAATAGAAAAGAGATATTTTAAAGGAAGAAATGAGCTGTCACTGTTCCAAGGTGGTAAATCTATAGCTAATGAATTATTAATACTAAACACTTACAAAGATGAAAAAGATACAAGGTTAATACAGCATGCAATGCAAATGTTAGTGACAATAAATTGCTCATTTTCTTCTCTCCAATTTGAGTCATTAGTTTTGCATTTTTTTTAATATAAATGAAATGGAGGAAAAAGTTATCTTTATCGTGTTCTAAGACCTCTCTTCTATGCAAATGATCTACAAAGTGAGCAAGAGAGAGAAAATATAGAGAAGCAGACAAAGACATTTTAACAGAAAAGAACCTTTTTTTTTGGTCCATGAAATGGAATGGAATGGAATGGCATGGCATAACATAGAACAGAACAGAACAGAACAGAACAGAATTAACAGAGTTGGAATGGACCTTGGAGGTCTTCTAGTCTCTGTTGAGATCAATACCATTCCAGACAAATGGCTGTCCAATCTCGTCCAACCTCCAGTAATGAAGCATCCACAATTTTTGAAGTCGATTCCACTGATTGGTGGTTCTGTCAGGAACTTCTCCTTAGTTATAGGTTGGATCTCCCCTTGATTAGTTTCCATCCACTGTTTTTTGTTCTGCTTTTGGGTGCTTTGGAAAATATCTGAATCCTCTTCTTTGTGGCAGCCCTTTAGACGTTGGAAGACTACTATCATGTCACCCTAATCATTCTTTCATTAGATAGATATACCACTTCTGCAACCATTCATGTTTTAGCCTCTAATCCTCTAAACATCTCTGTTGAGTTTTCTCTGCACATGTTTTTTATTTATTTGTAACTTGCCTTTATTATTGTTACAAATAATTCAAGGTGGTGAACATATGCAACACATATTCCTCCTATTTTTCCCACAACAAACCTGTGAGGTGAGTTTGGCTGAGATATGTTACCTTTCATAAGTTACAATTTATATTACATGCTGCTAAATGTGAAAATTACATTTTTTTTCGAAGTATTTTAATTATCAACATCAACAGGACAAAATTTCCAATGTTAACTAATAAAATGTTAACTCTGTTAGAATGTTTACATACCTGTTTTTATTTATAATCTCATAGTTAGAGAACATTTTATACATGAACACCATTTAAAATTAAGCTATAAAAATAGCTGAACTCGGGAAGTTTATATCATAAAAGTTATTTTCAGCCCAAACTGTGTAGAACTGTATGTTCTATCAATACACCATAAACACATCTATTTTTTTCTCTTGAGATTAACTGTTTGGAGCACTGCTCCTGAATGGACAAAAGAAAACATATTCATACATAAAGACACCAGACAAACTACCATAAGAACATATAATTCTGCTGTGTCTACATGAAATATCAAAATTATTAGCCTACAGTAGTGGGAAGAAACAAGTATTGTTAATATAAAATTGGAAGAAAAATAGTTAATCCCTGCTCTTTGAGGAAGAATGATAATTGGCTAAAATGCAATATAATATTAAGTATTAATCTTGCAAATAAAAATTAGAAATAAAAGAAATAAAATACTCACCAATGTGTCTGTGTGGGAATACTGATATCCCTTTTCTTTTAATGGATTTAATATCATTTTTCCAGAAGCAAAGGAAGGTGTACTCAAGTATTTATAAATGGATAGCATTTCATTATTAAAGCAAAACACAGGTGAACTACCATTATGTACGCAATCTGTTATGAAATCAGAAAAAAATATTCACAGATGGAAATATTAGATAATACATACTGCATCCTTGCATTTTCAATTCATAGGCAAGAATCTGTTTACATTTTCATAAAATAATGATAAAGAAGCCATAAGCACATTTTCTGCCCTAGACAATATCAAAACTGTAGAATATATTTTATACATAAAAATGGGTTAAGATTCTGCTTTGGTTTGCTGTGTGGAAAATTACACTCTGTAGTGTTTGTGTTATTTTTGAGTGTAATGCAATAACTGCACAAAATTTTGCAATGCTTATCGAAGTGTTTGTTGTTGACTTATCTGCTAAAGGACAGAGTATTATTTAAGTTGGCAGTAGATTGATATGAGAAAGATAAGTAGAACTTTGTGCCAAAGTGAGTAAGAAGGCAATACAAGGGGATACATATATACCGTGTTTCTTTGAAAATAAGACTAGGTCTTATTTTCTTCTGACCTCCAAAATAAGTGCCAGGTCTTATTTTGGGGGGCTGTCTTAATTTTTTTTTCCTTCAGGGCAGCTCAGTGTCCCAGAGAAGCCGAAAACGACGCTTTGGCTCCAGCCTCTGCTGCCGCAAAAGGCATTGCTGGAGCTCTCTGAGCATGCTCGAGGCCAGCGAGCAGACACAGTTGGAGTCACAGCTGCAGCTTCTTCCTGCTGTAGCTTTGCCTTCAGTTGGGAGCGGGGTGGTTTATCACGAAATGGTGGGTGAATTCGCTTGCGAGATATTCCTAAAGCCTCAGCAGGAGAGGTGGGTCGCTTAGGTAGTAGGCTGAGAAAGTGGGGTTAATATGCAAGGTTGAGCTTGGCATTTCACCTTCTTGCCTTTTGTGAACTTTTGGCTGCATGCAAAGAAAGCAGAAGCAGCTGAGACCCTGGTTTCTCTCCCCCAAACTCTGTCAGAAATGGGTCTTCACGAGGCTCATCATACCAGCCAGCCTCAAGCGGCAGGGCGCTGCAAAGCTTGTTGTGGTATTGCACATGCAAGCAGCGGCACCGCGAGGTTCATCACACCGGCGCAGCCACTCATGGCAGGACATTTTCGAGGTAGGTTGTATTTTCAGGGAAACACAATGTGTGTGTGTATACATACATACATACATATACTGTGTTTTCCTGAAAATATATATGTGTGTGTGTATGTATATGTGGGATGCATATGGCTAAGACGCTGAGCTTGTTGATTGAAAGATCGGCAGTTCAGTGGTTCGAATCCCTAATGCCGCATAATGGGGTGAACTCCCATTACTTGTCCCAGCTTCGGCCAACCTAGCAGTTCGAAAGCACGTAAAAAATGCAAGTAGAAAAATGGGGACCACCTTTGGTGGGAAGGTAACAATGTTCCATGTGCCTTTGGCATTTAGTCATGCTGGCCACATGACCACGGAGACGTCTTCGGACGGTGCTGGCTCTTTGGCTTTGAAACGGAGATGAGCACCACCCCCTACAGTCGGGAACAAGTAGCACATATGTGCGAGGGGAACCTTTACCTTTACATGTATGTATGTATGTATGTATGTATGTATATATATATGTATGTGTGTGTGTATACATACACATATGTCTCTCTGTATGTGTATATGTATAAATACATAAATAAATAAATAAATAAATACATACATACATACATACATACATACAAGCAGCAGAGCTGAATTCAGAATTCTATAAAGATCAGGTCAGCTTCCAGCTGTAGAAAGAGGAACAGATCAGGGCAGACCAAAGGAACTGTCCAACAAACAACTCTCCAACCAAGGAACTGAGGGCACACACTTATATAACTGTTACATAAGAACGTGTCCTTGGTTCTTTGGTTGGAGAGTTGTTTGTTGGACAGTTCCTTTGGTCTGTTCTGATCCGTACCCAGTTCCTCTTTCTACAGTTGAACGTAATACTGAACAGTTACATAAGAGGCCCAAAGTGGTATTTGCAGACTTGGATTCCACAGGTTAGATAACTCATCGCTTTTTTTTATTGTCCCTGGGATACGATGGTTGAAGTTTCATTAACTTCACAAATATGCAAATTGATGTTTTCATAACTTTGGGCTTTCATAGCTGTCATTCTTATCTGATCATTTCAGATGCTGATGCCAAAAAGAAAATATTGATATTTAAATGACTTGACATTTGAAATTTGATATAAAATGATTTATTCTCTACTACTGTAATACTATCAATTTTCCAAGATGATAGCATGAAACAGCATTCTGCAGAACACAATTCATTTTATTTTAGCATAGCTAATGTGAAGACCATTATCTCTTGCACAATGGCCCAAATCTTCTGACACATATTATAATAATATAAAAAGAATAGGCCAAATCTTCTCTCAGATGTTATAATGATATAAAAAGAATGCCACATCACCTGCACTGAGGATCAAGACAGCTTTATTTGCTATTGAAGTTGGCTATAATTCAGGTCATGACAGGCTTTCAACCAGGGATGTTAGTATACAACTCAGTTTTACCCCTTGCTGAATGGGAATAGGGCGGTAAGAACAGGGTGGGAATCAAAATTGCATGGCATTATTTCCCAGAATACCAAGATTAAAGAATGACATCGATCATTTGCTGTGATCAGACCCAACACACTTTCCTCCTCCTATTTTCTCTACAATAACTCTGTGAGGTAAGGTGAGCTGAATGAGTGACTGGCCCAAGGTCATCCAGCTGGCTTTCATGGACAAGGCAGGACTTGATCTCATGGTCTCCTGCTTTTCTAGCCTAGTGCCTTAACCGCTTGATCAGTTTTGAGTATTGACTGAGTAAAATACACTTTTAAGTAAATGAAAATGACATAAAATTTGCCATTAAGTATATATTTCGGTTAGATACTAGAGAACTAACAATGGTTGATGGTTAAATCGCCTTCTAAAAGTTTGCTCCATTGGAATGGTGTTACCTTGTCTCAAGCAGTCCACCAATTTTACATAAAACTGTCTAGCACAGAGATTGCTAAAGATACTTCACAGGGTGATTGGGTACATTTTTATAGATTTGGGGACTTTTTAAAATATTAATACTCTGATATCTTTCTTTGTACTTGACAGCTGTTATTTAAAATGTGTTATTTGGCTACAGCCAACATTTACCTATTTATATTGACCTACAAGATCAATTAAAAGTAAATATTTTTCTTTTTTTTGCTGGGAGCAATCTCCAAAGCCCAGATTGGTATGCCTTCAGGAAAAGTGTTACAAATAGTATAGGAAATGACCAATGCATGTGCTGAGGAAGTCAGGGTATCCAGCTAAAACACATGAAATGAGTATCCACATACGAAAATGATTGTAGCTTGTGAATGACTTGTATCAAAATAAAGCACAATTTCTCATATTTGTACAAGGTGCTCCCTGACAGACACTGGATCATATAGTGACTAACTGCCATCTGAGAATTTATACAGGAGGAAATGTAGACTTCCTCCAATTAACAAATACCACATTTAATTAATAAATGATCTAGATATTAATATATAGAATACTTATTTTATGAATCAATTGATTTTAAAATGTATCTTGTAACTTAACATATAAGTTCTTGAATTTCTTATATCTTACAAAATTAACCATACATCATCATATCTGTATCATATTATTATGTGTTCTTTTTATGCATCTTTACTGCTGCTACCCTGTTTCCCCGAAAATAAGACATCCCCTAATAATAAGCCCAATCGGGCTTTTGAGCGCATGGCAATAAGGCCAAGCGCTTATTTCAGGGTTCAAAAAAAATATAAGATAGGGTCTTATTTTGGGGGAAACACAGTATCTATATATTTCGTACCATACACTAAATGAATCTCATATTTATCATAAGCATTTTTAAAACTATGTCACCTAGAAGAATTTGTTGATTAGATGCTTTATCAAAAATAATAGCTGGCTGAAAAGAATCTTCCATGAAAATTGAGTTATTGTGCAAATTCTCTGCAAAACAAAAAACAGAGGATTATTTATTTATTTATTTATTTATTATATTTCTATACCGCCTTTCTCCTGTAGGACTCAAGGCGGTGTACAACCAAGAAGAATATAGACATACAAACATCATAAAATTGCTAATTAGGCTGAATTAGGATTAGGCTGAAGGGCAGACATAGTTACAGGTAGTCCCTAAGCAGGACCAGAATTTCCATTGCTAAGTGATGCAATTGTGGGATGCAATGCCATGTGACCACATAGCAACAGCAATCCCCATTGTGTTTGTTAAATGAAGATGATGGAGTGTTAAATCTTACTTGGCCACAATTTGTGATTTCGTACTGCTTCCAGAAAGCAAAGTCAATGGGGAAATTGATAGGAAGTTATTATAAGTCCGAATCACAAATCTTTCCTTAACTGCTAAGTAAGGACTATATTGATTTTCTATTAAATATTTCTATTAAGTAACAGGCCTAGAATTAGCTCAGATTTAAACCAAAATCAAAAAGATAAATATATTTATAAATCATATTTTTTGAATAAAGCACATCAGTTAGTCCAGTGGTTCTCAACCTGTGGGTCGGAACCCCTTTGGGGGTCGAATGACCCTTTCACAGGGGTCGCCTAAGACCATCCGAAAACACATATTTTCAATGGTTTTAGGAATAATTTTATGGTTGGGGGTCACCACAACATGAGGAACTGTATTAAAGGGTCGCAGCATTAGGAAGATTGAGACCCACTGAGTTAGTCTGTCGCTACACTAATATGTTCTTCCTTGATACCTGCCAACCTACCATATTTTTCGGAGTATAAGACACACCAGAGTATAAGATGCACCTACGTTTTTTGGTGAGGAAAAGAAGAAAAAGAAATCTCCCTTTGCCTCTCAGCAATTTTGCTTCGTTGCAGCAAACAGCAAACAGCCTGCTTTACTTTCATTTTCGTTTTCAGCATAGCTTGATTAGCACAAGGGGGAAAAAAATCTGCTCCAGCAATTTACCTCTTTGCAGCAAGCAGCAGCCCTGCCCAAAACCCCTGAAAGCAAATCAGCTGAGAGTCGGGAGGCCGATCCAATCAACTTGTGCTAATTAGGCTGTGCTGAGGCTGAAAGGAACTGTTTTTTCTTGCTGTTTGCTTGCAAGGAGGTAACTGTTGCGAGGCAGAGGCCGAAGTGCGGGGGCCAGTGGGTGGGCTACATTTGGTGTATAAGATGCACCTAAATTTTCACCCCCTTTTAGGGAGGAAAAAGATGCGTCTTGTACTCTAAAAAATGTTCACTTAATTTTTAACACTTAAAATAATAATTTATAATGGGCTGAGGAACGAAGTATTATTCTCCATCATCATCTTATTCCTATATTCCTTTAAACTTTTTTTTACAAAATATAATAGGTGGATTCAGCTGAGTATTCTGTTTGGTAGTTTGTTTACATGTCTGGAAGTGTGACATCCAGAAACCATATCATTTAGCAACAGAAATGTCAGCAGTCCCTATTTCATTAACCAAGGATCTGTTTACAAGTTTGTGCAGTTTTCAACAAGTAAAGTCAGTGGGGAAGATGACAGGAAGTTGCAAGTCCCGGGCAGCTCATAAACAGGCTAGCAGGCACAAGCGTAATGGGACTTTGGGGGCTACTTCAGGAGGGTGAATGAGAGGCAGGTTTTGTGCAAGTGTGGAGGGCTTGGGCTGGCTGCTGCAGTTGCAGGAGGGCATATGCAGGGCAGGTGCAGCATGAGCACAAAAGGGCTTGGAATAGCTGCTGTGAGATGGGAGAAGGCACACAAGGGTGAGTGCAACATGAGGAAAGTTCATGGGGGCCATATGTGGTGCAAGGGAGCTTAGAGAAGCTGCTGCAAGGTGGGGAGGATGGGCAAGGACCATGGTGGTGCAGATTGCAGTGACTACTACAGGATGCAGGAGGCTGTGACAGAAGCAAGTTAGAGTATGAGCACAGTAGGGTTTAGGGTGCCTGCTATAGAGCAGGTGAGAGCATATGATGCTAATCAGGTGTCCATAGGATGTGAGCTGGTTGCCAGATTATACACAACTGTGGGAATGCTGGGAATGGCCACTCATAATTTAGAAAGATTGTCTGATCTACAAACATAATGTTCTGATGACCATACCGTTCTCTGGAACAGATTTCATACCAACTTTCACTTTAGGTTTCCAAGATTCTCTTTGTTCAGGTGATATTATTCCAGAAATTACAAAGTCTCCTGAAGCAATAAAAAAATTAATTGTGATCTATATAATACTAATTATAAATTATTTTACTCAAGATGGGATGGAATTCTGGAATAACTGGGATACCTATAGCAAATTACCATATATACTCGAGTATAAGCCTTTTCCATGCTGAGAAAAGCCCCCCTCGGCTTATACTGGAGTGATGAAAAAAATGCCTTTTTCCCTGCAACCGTTTTGGCTCCAGGGGTTGCAGGCAGGCTTGCTAAAGCCAAAATGGAGTGGGGTGTGTGTGCGGTGCCCCTCTCCCGCGCCCCTTTTTGGCTCCCAGGAGTTGCAGGCAGGCTTGATAAAGCCAAAATGGGGTGTGGGGGGTGCAGCACCCCTCCCCCGCGCCCTTTTTGGCTCCCAGAAGTTGCAGGGAGAAAGAAACAAAGAAATCCTCACTGTTTAGGGAGATCCCATGTGCACTGAGCTTGAGTTGAGAGCTTCTTGTAATTGAGAGCTTCTTGTAATTGGCTGCTAGCTATCCTTGCTCAGGCTAAGGAGTGGGTAAATGTGGCCCTTTTACAACCTGTGGACTTCAACTCCCAGAATTCTCCCAGCTTGGCTGTCTCAGGAATTCTGGGAGTTGAAGGCCACAGGTTATAAAAGGGCCACATTTGCCCACCCCTGAGCTAAGCTAATTAGTAATGGAGCTCTAAAAATGCCAGATGAGAAGGAGAAAGGGAGGGAGAAAGAGAGAGAGAGAGAGAGAGAGAGAGAGAGAGAGAGAGAGAAGAAAGAGACAAAGAAAGAAAGAGAAAGGAGGGAAAGAGAGAGAGAATGCAGGTATCTCTTAACAGAGGCTTGAACTTGCCTGAAATTACATCAAGCCAGTGACTGGGTGGGCGTGGCTAGCTGGTCATGTGATATATGTGTATAGGGACTACTCAGAGGGCTGAAAAAAGTCATTTCTGACAGGTCCTCGCACTTTTGACCGGTCCTCACACTTATGACCATCCTCACATTTATGCCCATGCAGCATTCTTAACAACCATGTCACTCATTTCACAACTGCTTCTCTTCACCATGGTGACAAGATAGGGCAAAAAAGTAAAATGTGAGGACAGTCGTAAGTTCGAGGACTGGTCACAAATGTGAAATGAGTGACATGGTTGTTAAGAATGCTACAATGGGCATAAATGATGACCAGTCATAAGTGTGAGGATCGGTCAGAAGTGCGAGGACTGTCAGAAATCACTTTTTTCAGCCCTCTGGGGTAGTCCTTTTGTCATATGGACTACTCAGAGGGCTGAAAAAGTAATTTTTGACTGGTCCTCGCATTTGTTTTTGTTGATCCTCTTTTCCACTTACAGAGCTAGTTTACTATTTTTCTTTGAAATCAATATTCAAAAACATTTAACCTACTGATGCCTCAATTAATGTAATTTTATTGGTATCTATTTTTATTTTGAAATTTTCGCATATACTTTCTGTTACAACAATCCTGCATAATGTGATTTAAAAAGAAAAAGATTCAATTTTTTAATTGGAATAGAATCTGGACTAGAAATTTTTGTGCTTAAGCAAAAGCTTAAAGCACAAAAGCTTAAAGTACTATGTATCATATTTCTTTGTTAATCAGACAATTCCGGTTTCTAAATTTTTGTATTATAAATACAAAACATAATCCAAATCCTTCTAATTCACATTTTACCAGTTTGGTGGTTAAGGCATAGAAACCAGGAAACTATGAGTTCTAGACCTATTTTAGGCATAAAAAAACAGCTGTTTGACCTGGTCCAATAATTCTCCCTCAGTCTGATTGATTATCTAGTACAGTGATGGTTAACCTTTTCGGTGCCAAGTGCCCAAAGTGCATGCGTGTGTGCAAAAATACACACACAAACCCCCAAAAATACACACATGCCCAGACCCCCAAAATGCAATGCAAGCTCCTCCTGTGCATGCGCCCTGGCCATGCATGAACCCCTGCCCCCACCCCCCCAGCATCCCGTTTTGGCTTCTAGGTTGGTGCACAAGGCTTTCCAGGCCCAAAATGGGGCATGCCCCCCCGCCCTGTTTCGGGCCTGGAAAGCCCGAACCTGCACCCTGTGCATGTGTACACATGTCCCCCATGCATGCGTGCATGTGGCATGCTTGCATGCGCAATGGAGCTGGGCTGGGGCGACAGCTGGCGTGCCCACAGAGACGGTTTTGCATGTCACCTGTGGCACGCGTGCCATAGGCTCGCCATCACGGATCTAGTATATCTGTATAAATACATATATTTATCAAGTAGCTCCCACATGCAGGCAATGTTGGATCTTTGCATTATAGGGATTTAGAAATATATGAGTTTCAGAAGAATGTCCTTAGCAAAAATTTAGAGAACTTGAATTTCTGTGCAGTATGAATTTGGCTGAAGCAGAACGCTTAGGTTCAAAGTAAGTGTATGCCCATCTTTTAGATTATTTTAGTTTGCATTTCTAAAAAATTAGTGTTTCATCACAAACAATAACTTTTTCATTCAAAGCCCTGAATTACATACCTGAAGTGTTTATCTTATAATCAATACGTTCTCCTCGCCAATATTCCAATGGTTTAATACGTGTTCTTTGGGACCGCCGAACATTGGGTGTGTTTGTAGGCAACACTACAGAAACAAAATATACAAAAATATGAATATGTGTATGTATATACATACAATATGTCACAGAAGTGAGTACACCCCTCACATTTTGTAAATATTTAGTATATCTTTTCATATGACAACACTGAAGAAATGACACTTGGCTACAATGTAAAGTAATGTAAAGTGAATATACAGCTTGTAGAACAATGTAAATGTGCTGTCCCCACAAAATAATGCAACACACACAACCATTAATGTCTAAACTGCTGGCAACAAAAGTTATACTCCTAAATGATAATGTTCAAATGGGGCCCAATATTTTGTGTGGCCATCATTATTTTCCAAATGGGGCCCATTTGAACATTATCACTTAGGGGTGTACTCACTTTTGCTGCCAGCAGTTTAGACATTAATGGCCATGTGCTGTGTTATTTTGAGGGGATAGCACATTTACACTGTTATACAAGCTGTATACTCACTACTTTACAGTGTAGCCAAGTGTCATTTCTCAGTGTTGTCACATGAAAAGATATACCATATTTTTCGGAGTATAAGACACACCTACCTTTTTTGGTTGTTTTTTTTTAAAGGGTTTTTAAAAAAATTTTTAGACAAACACATATACAAACATACAATGTATTTTCTTTGAACAGAGTATTTGGCTGATTCACAAATTTAAACAGTGTTTAGTCTTTTCAATTAAATTTACAATTTCTATATTTCCTTTTTGCCATATTTATTCCTCATCTATTTTTTTAAAAAGCAATATTACCCTTCATCCTCATCTCTAATCTTAACCAATTTCAATTTTTCCCTTCTATTCTATATTATACCCCTTCCCATTGTCATCTATTTTTATATCCATCTTCACATTGGTTAATTATTTAATATTGCAATTGTTTAAAACAAATTCAACACTTTTATATAAATCAGTTAGTTATAACTAGCTTTTTTGTATATTAATTAATATGAACATGAATATTCCAATTATTTCCATGCAATCCAATTTCTTACAAATCAATTAATTATATTTACCAATGATAATAAACCAAATAATTTTCCCCATATATTCCTCCAAACCATAACTTAACCATTTCTGCTTTCAACACAATATAGAATTAATAGCATCTCAATTATTACAATTCCCTAGTTAAATAGACCTTTTTTTTCTTTTATGTTTTAAAATCTTGAACTCTCCTCTTTTGCAAAAAGAAAAAGAAATCTCTCTCTCCCTGCCTCATTTTGTCATGTTGCAGCAGAGCCTGCTTTACTTTCAGTTTCGCTTTAGCTAGGGGAAAAAAAATCTGCTCAGCTCTCTTTGCAGCAAGAAAAGAGCTTGTAAAACAAGAGCTTGCAAAAGAGCCTGCACAAAACAGCTGAGAGCAAATCAGCTGACAGTCGGGTGGCGATCTAATCAACTTGTGCTAATTAGCCTATGCAGAAGCTGAATGGGGCTGTTTTTTCTTGCTGTTTGCTTGCAAGGAGGTAAGTGCTGGGAGGCCAGAGGCCAAAGGGTGGGGGCCAGTGGGTGGGCAGGGCTACATTCGGTGTATAAGACGCACCTAAATTTTCACCCCCTTTTGGGGGGTAAAAAGGTGTGTTTTATACTCCGAAAAATATGGTACTTAATAGCTTAAGTCTTAATAGCTCAATCATTCCATTAATCTTGTAGCACAGTAATACAAATCTAATTTTGCCAAATTTAAAACTCAACACCACATTTTCATAATAGTATTTATATTATATTTGTTTGATGTATTTGAAATTAAGCAAATATTTCCCAATAGTCCTTAAGCATGTTTAATATTAAAGAGCAAAATATATAAAAAGGTATATTTTCAGACTAAGAAATTTTATGAAAAACCAAAAGCTTTTGTGCATTATAGCTTATTTCATCAGATACTAGAGCTGATAATATACCTCAAGAGTCCCCGTTTGGCAATTTTTCTCAATTCTCAAAATATACAAGGAAGGCAACCTGGGTCATTCCATTATCTCAAGCATCAGAATATCAAGATTCATAGAATCTGTTTTTAGACATTATGCCACCAGCACGTCTACTTACATTAGACACTGTATAAAAGACATCATATGCGTGCATGTGTGTGTGTGTGTGTGTGTGTGTGTGTGTGTGTGTGTGTGTGTATATATATATATATATATATATATATATATATATATAAAAACTGCACACCTACCTCATAGAGAGACTTTATGAGATGGATGCCCAACAGCAATTTCCCTGACAATCTCCCATTTCATCCCCAGTGGATATTGCAGTATAACTACTTCTCCAAAAAACATGCTTTTCAAGCCATTATAAACCCCATTGCTAACACAGCAAACACCTTTGCTACTAGACTTCATGATTCATCCATAACTACTTCAATTTATACACGTAGCTCCATAGTATGTCAAAACCTTCATGGCTGACTAGAGCAACATTTTCTTAGCTCTTACCCCCTGAATCACTAGCTTAAGATTTATGGATTACATTATTTTATCAACTGAATCCACAGAAAATAATCTGTCACAAATTCCAACAGAACTTTTCAATTTTCACCCAACCATCAAACCTCAATTTATCTACCAAACGGTTATGAATCCTAAACAGAATAACAGATCATCACTGGTTGTCACATACAGCTCTCAGCACAAGCTATTTAAACATACTATTGATAAACTATAATCCAATGTTATATTATGACACTATTCTTTTCCAGGTACTCATTGGCTATACTGCCATATAGTTATCCACCCCAACCTGAAGCAGGTTCTCACAAGCAAAAAACTCCAAAAGAACAATTATGCTAATAAGAACCAGATCATGCAACAAATGTGTTTTGATCTTTTTGCCCATATGTACATCAAAAGCATTAGCATAGGGTCCAAAAACTTAACATACAAAATTAGCGGCATTTTCACATGCTCTTTGTCTAATATGATATATGCCAGTGATGGCTAACCTTTTTGCCATCGCGTGCCAAAAGTGGGAAGAGCGCAGGGGGGTCATGTGTACATGCCCACACCCATAATTCTATGCGCCCTGACACACACCCCTCGAGCATACTTGTGCGACCCCCCTGCAACCCCCGCTTTTGGCACATGATGACCCAGTGGGCCCGGTAGGCCTGTTTTTCACCCTCCCCAGGCTCCAGAGGCTTTCTAGGAGCCAGGGGAGGACAAAAATGACCCCTTCCAGTCCCACCAGAAGTCGGCAAACGGGCCATTTCTGGCCTCCGGAGGGATGGGAAAGGCCATTTTCACCCTCCCCAGGCTCCTAGAAAGCCTCTGGAGTCTGGAAAGAGCAAAAAATGGGCCTTCCCCACCCCCAGAGGCACTCCAGGGCCCAAAAATCAGTTGGTCAGCATGCACATGCGTGCCAGAGCTGAGCTCACATGCCCATCGATATGGCTCCGTGTGCCACATGTGCCATCATAGATATACGACATCCTCTGACAGCAATACCTTTCTGGAATTTAGACAAGACAACCAGGAAAAACATTATGCAAACAAATTATCTGATACAAGATTGACATTACGTCTCAGAACAAGGATAAAATAACATCAGAGCACTTTAACCTCCAAGGAGGCTCCATGACAAGTTTTAAAGCAGCCAATTTGAGGAAAAAATTAACAACTCAATTCAGAGGTTGCAGTACTCACATGCATAAAAATCTATCTCAGAATTTCTCAGCAGTTTTTTTAACATGTTTGTTAACAAAATACTTGAAATCTGTCTCAGATGTACCTTCCCACATCTACCCTTATTTAATCCTATATTTTTATTAGATGCATGGAATGATAATACTTTTATCATTCCATGCATCTAATGAATTGAACTGGAACTCATCAAAAATTATACCTTTAATAAAATGTTGTTCTGAAAAGATGCTACCATACTCCTGATTTTGGCTATCAACCTCGTTAGCAGAAAAATCTCAAACTGTGTTCTGTAAACTCAAAATCTGCATCAAATTTCTTAGCAAGTTAATGTTTATATAATTGGAGTTTATAATTTTTTTTCCAGGCAGAATCATTATTTCCCCTCTGTTCAGAGTAGCAAACCGGACTATAATTTTACCTAGACAAGATCCAATAAACCATGGTGAAGTTCCATTTCATAAAAGGGAATTTTCAAACTGTTTTTCATTCAAACATCACTCCCACACTAACTTTGCTCAAATATTGTAGATGTGAAGGGTCTTTGGTGCTTGGTTGTTTTCTTACAAACATTTTGTTACCCAAACTAAGTAACATCAGTGCTACTAAGGAGTGTGGTTTGTTCTCAAATTATATTCTAGAGGTTTGCTCAGTGTTGGTGGGAATGGTCTTGGAGATTCTTTGGTTGGGCTGTTTATTGTTAGCTTGTTTGTCAATTCTTTGATTGGAGTATTGTTTACTTCTTGATTGTTAGTCTGTTAATCTTGATGTTACTATGTGATCATCTAAGTGTTAATTGCTGATGGGAAGGTATTTTTGTCTTTTTGTTCACTTTTGGATTTGTTGATTCTCTTTTGCAAAGTATGTAGATCAGTGGTGAAATCCAATTTTTTTTACTACCGGTTCTGTGGGCGTGGCTTGGTGAACGTGGTGTGGCTTGATGGGCGTGACAGGGGAAGGATACTGCAAAATCTCCATTCCCACCCCACTCCAGGGGAAGGATACTGCAAAATCTCCATTCCCACCCCACTCCTGGGGGAAGGATATTGCAAAATCTCCATTCCCATCCCACTCTGGGGCCAGCCAGAGGTCGTATTTGCTGGTTCTCCGAACTGCTCAAAATTTCCACTACTGGTTCTCCAGAACCTGTCAGAACCTGTTGGATTTCACCCCTGATGTAGATGTTGCTTATGTCTATTGATGGCCAATTTGTCAGCATGCCAGGCTTTTAAGAATTCTCTAGCTTTTTTGGATTTGACTTGGTCTAAGATGCTCACAGTTTTCCAGTTGAAACTATGATTAAGTTGTAAAATTAAAGAGTTTTCATCATGTCTCGGCTTCTAACTGGCGTTCATGGATATGTTCTGCTGTTACAGTCATTACCCTGCATGTTTTAGTTGATTCTCATTTCTTTCTTCTGTAGCTGCTGGATCTTTTGGTTTACTTTAGAATGCTGGGGGGGGGGGGGGGGCGCTATGATTATGTTATGCTGATTCCATGTGATTATTATAATCTTTTGGTAGTTTCTAAGATGTTTTTGACATATTGTGTTATCTTTTTTTGGCTTATGTTGATTGTGCTATATTGGGTTGAGTGGTCAGGCACTTTTTAATGGAGTTGCCTGGAAATCCATTTTATTGGAAGATGTTGTATTAATGATCTGTTTCCTTTTACTGCTGTTCAGGGTTACTGCAATATGTGCTTGTCTAAATAGAGTTCTTACATAGCTTACCTTGTGGGAGGAGTCCTTACTACCACTGATGATTTTACTTAGTTTGGGTAATGAAATGTCTGCAAGGAAATAATCAAGCTCAGAGAGTACTAAGTACTACAATATATGAACTACAATATTCTCCTTTATCAGTATTGTGGATCTGTTGTTGGTATGAACTTCAAGAATTCTCAATTGATAACTCTAGCACTTTATTTGAACAGCATCAGGTTGGTAAGCCTGCTATAAAACCAAGTAAGTTTCACAAATTTAAAAGCTATTTGTACAAGGTAAAATTGAGAATATAGTGCTACAGTGATTAGGTATAGTGAGCAGTTTCCATTTTACCTATACCTCTTGCTATTTCTTTTCCTCATGTCTACGTTTTCCCTAACAGCAGTTAAATTATACTGTATTGCCAGATCAATTTTTATCATTGTGCCACTAATCCTATCATGGTTTCATTGTCATTAATCACTAACAGACATGTTTCGACCTAGTCAGAGCAGTTTATTTCCCTTTAGTTCCTACTTTGAGTTAATTTTTTTTTTGCAGCTCTCCTCTACTGTTGTGTTTCAAAAGAGGCAGATATACTATCTAAATTCTGGCATAAAGCTATTCACTCATCCATTACTATTTTCTAATATATATTTTAAGTGATCTTTATTTAAATGCCAAATGATTTATATGTTAAATGTTGTCATAGAAATAAGCATTTGATATATTGAAAGGTCATAGTAACAGTTCAAAGGTTTAATACCATAAACCATAAATTTAATTGAAAGTACATGAAAACACATAAAAATATGAATATATTATCATATGATCCAAAATTTTATAATATTGATTTAACTAAGGCATGCAATCTGTATACAAGAAAATTATATTAAATAATAGAAAGTACTATACCTATACTTTTAAAATGTTTTAACATTGCCAATGTCTATTATCAAAAAACATTTATAACCTAAAAATAAATTTATAGATTTTTTGATTTTGTATTGAACCTCTTCCATAGAATCACTAAACAGAAGGTTGAGGATTTTTCTATAAAAAACAAAATATAAAACTTACTTAGTTTATGCTTTAATGAATTTGATACTGTCTTCTCCAAATCAGCAGATTTATCTAAAAATACAGAACATAAAAAACACAGAAAGAAAAAAAATAAAGAGTGCTAGATACAATATTACTATTAATGTATTTAAGTACAAATTAGTCTGAGATTGGAAAAACTGTTCAGCCGTCCCATTCAAAATTTGGAATATAACATTGCTTCAATTTGCCCTGAGAATTTGGGTAATTGTCTTGCACCTTACTTTTTTTTTAATCCCACCTTGGACAGAACAGCTTTAATTGTCATGGGTGGATAAAATAATGTGGAGGTTTGGTGGAATGTAAAAAACGCCTGTAAATCATTTTTTTGTAGTGCTGTGGTAACTTTAAATGGTCACTAAACAAAAGGCTGTAAGTTGAGGACTACCTATATTAAAAATGCAGAATGGATAAAATTTTAAGATGAAATTAGTAAAAATCAAATAAAAAAATAACAAAGATGATTAAAAATTTAATGGAACTGGTTAAAAAATTGAACATCTGGAAATGATGAGTTGCTTGGATCTGGCTCAAATAGTTTACATCCATTTATAGTTTAAGCAATTTAATAAAGCATTGCATAAAGATGGTTAGTAATTGGCAAAATATATTGAATTCAAAAACACCTCCATTAAACAGTAAGAAAAATTTTGCACATTAAATACAAATCCCAGTTATATTTTGTATAATTCAAGTCAGTATTTGCAATGCACTCAATTACAATTCTGTGGCATGGAGTGGAGTAAGAGAAAGTGACTAGCCTAAGATCACCCTGCTGTTTGCCATGTCTAAGGGAAGATTAGACTTTCCAAACTCTTGGTTTCTAGTCCAGCACTTTAACTACATTACCAAACTTGGTTAAGAGAATGCAGCTTCTTTTGAGGCATGTAATCATAATAAGAGCAAAAAAGCCACCATTAACTAAAGACTTGATATCATTCCTCCTTCAGGGAAGTAATACAGACATATCATTCAAAGCCCATTTTGAAAGAAAACATTGAAATCAATCCAATTATTAATAAAAAATTAGAACATCCTTTTTTCAAAACAGAGTTCACAGGATTTCCTTTGTCCATATGACAGAACCTATATTCTCAGGGGGCCACCAGTAGTTTGCCCAGTAGGCTGACAATAAAAGGGAGAACTTTTCTCACATAATCACAGTTGAATAAACTACTAGAGCTTCTCTAATTAAGAGCTGGACAATATCATTATTGTTAATGTTACACTTTTTAAAAATCTATGCAATAAACAAAACTATAATATAATCATACAATATTATTAATTAAAATTGATTAAAATATCTACTTTACATATATGTTTCTTATATTAATATACTGCATTTAGCAATAGCAATAATACTTAACTTATATACTGCCCCATAGTACTTTTCAGCAGTCTCTAGGTAGTTTACAATCCCTCCAACAATCTGGGTTCTCATTTTATTCTCAGAAGGATGGAAGGCTGAGTCAACTTTGAGCCACATCAAGATCGAACTCCAGGCGGTGGACAGAACTTACCTGCAATACTGCATTCTAACCACTGTGCCACGACCATTCTGTTTGGAATTCAGGGCAGTGTACAATATTCCTTCCTCCAATTTTTCCCAATTACAATAGCTCTGAGTGGCTAACTCTGTTCCTATCAATGCATGCACTTCTACAGACACAGTAAAGACTATAGTTGTTTGAATACATACCATGCTAGCAGATATGCCAAAGGCACAAATATTTACAAGAAAAACCTGATTCAAATATCATTGACCTTTATATGTACAGGATATAAAGAGCTGTGGTGCCGCAGTGGTTAGAGTGCAGTACTGCAGGCTACTTCTGTTGATCACTGGCTGTCAGCAGTTTGGCATATCAAATCTCACCAGACTCGGTTGAATCAGCCTTCCATCCTTCCAAGATGGGGGCAATATGCTGACTCTGTAAACTGCTTAGAGAGAACTGTAAAGCACTGTGAAGGGGTATATAAGTCTAAGTGCTAGTGCTAGGATAGGGAAGTGCTAATTCTGAAATTCTGCATTAAAAATCCCAAACCACAAAAAAAGATTTAAATCAAACAAATTACAAAATATTTATTACTTATGATATACTGACATATTTAATAGATGAATTATTTGTAAAATAGATAAGCATGAATCAAGTTATTTCAAAATAAGATTCTATAATATCAAGTATAGTTTTAAAAATGCAGCATAATAAATGGTAATAATACAAATACAACACACTCTACATGGGGCTGCCCTTGTAGATTTAAGGGAGACTAAGATAGCTATTTCTGTTTTGTTTGTCTTCTTCAGTTAGCCACACCCTCATCTCCTGACTCCTCCCTGTAAAGGTCAAATATTTATTTTATTTTATTCTCTTTTCGTAGGTCTTTATGTGTATTTTTGTTTCATCCGAAAAGAGATTTCATACGAAATCTATCTTAAGATCTATCTTAGTCTCCCTTAAGTCTCACAACAGACAGCAAAATGCTGGTTTGATGTCTGATAAAGCCTAGAAACTAGTGAATGAGATTTCACTGAACTATGGCTGCATAAAGATCTTGATTTACGTAGGAAAAACCTGGCTGAAAGAAAAATACACATAAAGACCTACGAAAAGAGAATAATATATACATATATATATATATATATATATATATATGTGTGTGTGTGTGTGTGTGTGTGTGTGTGTGTGTGTGTGTGTGTGAATGATGGTAGTTTATAAAACCCTTATGCCTCTGTTAAGAAAAGGGAGCAGATGGAAAATCATTCATAGGCTTACTAATACTCAAAGGCCTACGTTCAGCATTCATATCTGAAGTATTTAAAAAGTACAACATCCCACAACTTTGCTTACAATTTGCTTAGGATCAAAACCAATAATATGGGAACTCATGGAATGAACCATATTTGCTTGGTCTATATATAATAATAAGCATAATGCACAGACCACATCCCAAATAAAACCCCACAATCTTGACAATTTGTATGAACCACAGTAGTATCCAATCCTACACAGAGAAAGAAACAGAATTTAAATATTAACTTTGACAAGTTACCTGAATCAGAATCATCCATATTATATCTTCTAAATATTTCATTGCTACAGAGTGGTTGAAGTAGCGAGTCACTAAAAAAAAAATGTTTAGATCAGGTTAAATCATTATATTAGTAAATTATACCACCTGATGTAGCTATAAATCAGGGAACATAACATCTCCATGTATAATACTTTGTTTATGGAGAGATAATTGTTTATCTTCCCAAGCTGTTTTTGTTTTAAAAGGGCAATATAAAAATAAAATCCAAAAACGATATCAGCAGGTTTATGTCCTAAGAGGACAGTGCAATACTGAATCTATTTCTCTGACATCGCTTCATAGCTTTCCCTAAAAATTACTCCAGAATGTTCCGTATATTCTAAACCAGTGTTTTTCAAACTTAGCAGCTCTAAGATCTGGGATTTCAACTCTACAAATTTCACAACTAGTGTGAAGCAGTTTCATCAGAGGAAAACTTTACCTGGATTAAGTGGCACATTACCATTTTTTCATCCTAGGTTCTTGGATGAAATCATAGAAAATGAAGAAGCTAAATTGTTTTGGGACTTTAGAATGTAAATAGACAGGTACCTGGCACGAGTCTATGATGACTTGATGCGGCCTTCTTCCCATCACCAAAACCCCTCTGTCAACCTGCCGCCATTTCTTCACAGGACTTTTTTTTTAAGTGCTGCCACCCACTCTGAAGGTTTTTTTTCTTATAGAGTAGTGGCGACACTTTTTTTAAAAAATTGCACAAAAAACCCTTGCAAAGCCGTAGCAATGGCCCTTTAAAAGAAACTTACCCTCCACACCACTGTAGCCAAACTGCCCATTCAGCGTTCAGTCCAGAGCCAAGGTCCAGAGGCAACGGCAGCAGTAAGGGGGTCAAAATGGGAAGGGCCCACCTGGTGCTGCCGTCACTCTGCCCTGACAGCTTACTTGCCTCTCATCAGGCCCAACCTAAGGCACTAAGGCAACAGTGGGGGTTTAAAAATGGGAAACCCTCCTCTGACCCTTCATCCCTGCCCTCTGCCCCATCTCTCACTTCAGCCGAACTGTTGGTTCGGTGTTCAGGCCAAGCCAACCTACCGTTGCCACCCTCTGCCACCCCGTTCACTCGCTCATCCACCCAGCTCTCCGTCCAGTACCCCACCCCTCGTCATCACCTTGACAGCTCACTCACTTGCTCACCAATTGCCCAGCTCCATCTGGTGCCCACAGCGAGTTATCTCCTCAGCTAATTTCCAGTGTTGAGTTGTCTTGTGAAGAAATGGCGGCAGGAGTTGGCAGACGCGACATAGCAGTGGCGAGAAGGCCACCCCTATCTGCCCGTGTTAAGCTAGTAGTGTTGAGTTGTCCCAATTCCAACCTGCCACATAACACACACTTAACAACTTTCAACAAGAAAGGCAAATGTCTGGATATAGTATGTGGCAGTACTTGGAGACAACAAAACAGAAGAGAAAGAACTAGAGAAATAAAAAAAATGCAAACAAAGACCTCCAAATAGAAATACTGTGGCACCGACAGCCCAGCCCAGCAGGAGCCTGCTGCTGGTCCATTTTTTCTATGGCTATCATCCTAGCCTCTGTTCCACCTTCCGATGCCAGCTGGAAGGCATCTGCAGCAGATAACAGAGCTCCAAATTGATCCAGAGCTCTGTTATCTGCTGCAGACACCTTCTGGAAAGCCCTCTGTAGCCGATAATAGAGCTCCGATTGATTGATCCAGAACTCTGTTATCCACTACAGATGCCTTCTGGCAGGCATCTAAAAGCAAACAGGAGGCCAGGGCGATGCGTGTGAGTGACAGCAAGCAGCTGCAGAAGAAACGGCTGAAGAAGACAAGGCAGATATCGGGGTATGCGAGGCCTGGCTCCACCCCATCCCCACCATAGCTTATTTTTTACCTGTGTGCCGCGCCCCACCCCTTCACCCCGGGGTGGGCGGAGTCTTAATTAGGGCTAATTTTGTGGGTGGGGCTTAATTTGATCGCATGCTCTCAAAAATGTGATAGGGTTTCTTTTCAAGGTGGGTCGTCTTTTTGGAGAAACATAGTAGAATGACTGTGGCAAAAGAAAGCAAAGGTAGTACCAGCAGTCATAGGCTAGTGAGTGCAATCCCAAACAACTGGAGCACCAGTTGAATACCAGCAGCACGACAAATTCAATACCAGTCAATTGGAAAAAGCAGCTTTACTTAGAACAGGTTCCATCCTTCAACCCCATCAAACATCATCTGCCGAAGTGGACTATTGCATCAAGGGCAATATATTTAGCAAATCTCTGTCCTCAGGCCAGCAATCCTTCACCTCCACAAACCATCCCTGACCTGCACTGCACCCCCTCACATTGTCAATCAGCTGTGCCGCGTGATCATCGGAACCTTTTTAAAAAACTTTTTTAAGCATTTTTTTACTACCTGTTCCGTGAATAGGTAGTAAAAAAAATGTTTTAAAAATGTAAAAAAAAAAAGTTGGCCATGCCCACCCAGTCACATGACCCCCCCCACCAGGCCACGCCCACAGAACCGGTAGCAACAAATTTTACATTTCACCATTGATGGAAACTACTCAAGGAGAAAACAAAGCTAGAACTAAGGAGAAATTAATCACTTGCCTCCAGAAGTTGTGGGTGCTCCAACATTAGAGGTTTTTAAGCGATTGAACAACTATTTGTCTGAAATAGAATCGGGTTTCTTGCTTGACTAGAGGGTTGGATTAGAAGACCTCTGAGTTTCCTTCCAACTCTTGTTATTGTTTTTCAGGTAAATTTTATATATTCCCTTTTTTGTTATCATTCTCCAGCCATTTCTCCTTTTATTTAATTTAGCTTATTTTAGCACTTTCTAGAACTGTTGCAAAATACCTAAGGATTCTTAGGGATGAATACAAGCATATTGGTATTTTAAATAAGAGGACAAATGGCTCTAATTGGTATGTATACTCAGGGAATTATCAAAGCCCCACAGTCTAAGGAGTCTGTACCTCAGAAGAGGTTTAAATAGTTGGGTTGAATATTCATGTCTTTGCTTGAGTATTCATGGCTTTGCTCAAAGCTGATTAATAATTCCAATGTACAAAATTGCATTGCATTAAGAAAAAGTAGTTTTAAAACATACTTGTACAATCATAACTTACTATGATAAAGATCCTTCGTTGTTTTGTGATATTACTGAAATATTTGAATGTTTTTTTGCCATATGCTGCTCACAAGAATCCTCTTGATATAAAACATTATTCAGAGGCTTTGGTAAAGAAGTCGCTCTTACTTTTTGAGATGTTGCTCTCTTTAACTCAGTTCTTAGTTTAAAAGGATGAAGATTCTTCTTTTTATCCAAGTGTTCCTCTCCATGAACATCTTCAAGACTCCGCTTTGAAACCAATTGCCTGTTCTTCTTCCCCATAAGATCCCAACCAAAGAATCTTTTCTTTTTCTTTTGAGTCCCTGATTGTTTTATTTTATTTTTTCTTCTTTCATTATGCTGCTTAGCCTCCTCATTTCCTTCAAATGAAGCAGATGTTGTCTTTTTCTGTGGTTTTTGCTTCTTTCCAGAAATTGAAATCCAAGACACAGAAGACAAATCAAAATATTCCTCTATCAAAAATTCACATTCCTCTTCTGGCTTTAGAGTAGCTGAATTTCTAGGGAGGAAAGACAGGCAAGTTGATTCTTACATATCACAAAGGGTCAGTTCAAGGAATTTCATTTTCAAAATAAAATTAAGATAACAAACATTGGGACTTACCTGACTGTTCATTCTATGTGCACTGCAGAAGAATCCAAGCTTCTGTATAGTTGGCCAGACACTGAGTTGAATTTGCTTAGCCACACCTCTTCCTTCTGGTTTACCTTCAGTGGTAAGAGCCCTGACCAGTTAAGGGAACATAATACCCTGCATAGGCTGGTAATTCAATTTGTGGTTCTGAAGTGGGGTCAGGAGACCAAGACAATCTTTCTTCAGGCAAGTGTTCTGCCCCGTCCTCCACACGCACAAACCCACACAGACAGTCGAGGGTTAAATAGTTGGCACACACTATGTCCGTTATCAGAGGCTTGGCAGCTCTACGGGAGCCTGCTGCCAAGTTCTTTACTATTATTTATTTATTTAATTTATTTAATTTGTATACCGCCCTTCTCCAGCTGGACTCAGGGCGGTGAACAGCCAAAATAAAAACAGAGCATACAAAATTAAGAAACAATTTAAAATAATTAAATAGTTTTGGCCCACAATTTAAAACAACCAAGTTAAAACCAATTTACAATTTAAAACCAGAACAATAGGGTCAAGCCAGGCCGGCTAGATGAAATAAATGTGTTTTCAGGGCTCGACGGAAAGCCCGGAGGTCAGTTATCATAGTATCTCTGGGGGAGATACTATAACAAGAAGGGGGGGTGTTCCTCCACCAGATAACAAATGCAATACACACTGGCTGGAAAAAAACAGTCCAATTCACTATCCTTCAGCAGACTGAGGCTTTGCACCAAAGGAGCTTGCAAGAATTAACTTTGTCCGTCACAGAATCTAAACGGCCACTCCCCTCCTTTATATAGCCTGTGGGGTGTGGTCCAGTGACTCAGCTTAATCCCTGGCATCCTTAATCCCTCCTCCTCTGCTGTGATTGTTCAGCACGCCAACGCTGACGTGGGTCCAGCCACAACTTGTCTCCCTCATCACTCTCCGACCGATCGGAGATACCTGGCTCCTGGCCAATCTCCTCTCCTTCGGCCGACACCTGAGGAATTGTCAGAGAGGAGGGGCCGGGGGAGGAAGGCCTGGCCGGCTCCTCTCCTTCATGTTTGGAGCCTTCTTCCTCCGATACGATGGGCTCGGGGGTCGGAGCCACAACCAGCAAGGCTGAGAAGGATGTACCTTGTGCCAGACAAATATCAGCCTCCGTGTGGCCAGTTTGAGGGCCTGGGCTCTTTGTGGCTTCTGCCTGCTTTTGGGCCTTGGCAAAGTGTTTTTCTAATGCTTTTTGCATTCTTTCTGCATCTTTATCAGCAGCAGTGGAAGTGGATGCCTTTGATCTAGTGGAAGGCCCAGCCTGAGAACTCATTGTCTTATTTGGATCAGATGCCACTGATCTCCTAGAACCAGAGGATGAGGCTGCAGAATCCCTGGAATGAGAAGAGCTGCGGTCCACCATTTTGAAATGAATAAGCAGTCTTTAATTATGCTGCAACACCTGAAATTATTGCTTAAGTTGAAATTATTGGATTTCATCCCCAAGTCTGACAAAATGTGGCGCCAAACTGACAAAACAGTTTGTGAGCGCAAAAGTCAACTGCTGTGTAACAATTTTGGCACGAGACCAACAAAATGGCCTCTTGTGCAATAGCAATTATGCAGCAGATAATGGGGAATGGCGCGAGACCGACAATACAGTCTCCAGGCCTCAATTTCAGTTTCAAGCGCGAAAACCAACAAAACAGTTTAGTCTGCGCTGGAGCCGATCACTTGACTCACGTGGATCCTCCCTATTGTTGTCCTGTGAGAAGGGAGTGGTTGCGACGATCCTGCCAAACCTCCGGTTAGCAGCCCGATGTTCCCTGCCACTATCCGTTCGAATAAGCCTGCGGGAGTGATCTCAATTGCTGCCGCTGCCCCAGTAGCCGCTTCCACTTGCGATTGGCTCCTGAGCGGTTTGCCGGCCATGCAGCTAGAAATCTCCTCGAGAACTTCTCGGGGCTCTACGGAGCGGCTGCTGGGCTACTGCCAGCGATAATATCGGTGCCGGTATAATGAAGTAATAAACTTTTTTTTTTTTAAATTCGCCTAATTTTCTGCTGAAAGTCCAAGCCATGGGAGAACAAAGAAGCAAGTCTCTTTAAGCCGACTGAGTTGAAACACTGGGGTTCAGCCAGAAGGAAGAGGCATGGCTAAGCAAATTCAACTCAGTCTCTGGCCAACCAGACAGAGGTTAACACAGCGGTTCCCAAACTGTGCGCCGCGGCTCCCTGGGGAGCCGCGGCATCGTCATAAGGGCGCCGCGAAATATTCCGCCCGCTGGGTCTAACGTCTAATGCGCATGCGCAG
The DNA here is from genome assembly GCA_012654045.1 of Ptyas mucosa. Taxonomy (NCBI): domain Eukaryota; kingdom Metazoa; phylum Chordata; class Lepidosauria; order Squamata; family Colubridae; genus Ptyas; species Ptyas mucosa. The sequence goes on from WNWU01013452.1 coordinate 2,449,727, forward strand.
TTGCAAGTCGGATTGCTTATGGGAGCCGCGCAGTTGCAAGTCGGATTGCTATGGGAGCCGCGAACCCAAAACGATTGGGAACCTCTGGGTTAACACATTGCTTGGACTCTCCAAGCAGTGCACAGGAGAAAAACTAGTGCTAGTAATCATTTATTTATGCTACACAAACTTTAAACATGTTGATCCAACAAAGCTCAAGTCTTCAAAGCAAAATTCTAATATGCGTGCGCGTGTATATCTGGCAGATCTAGACTTTGTTAAGACTTATCTTAGAAAAATAAACAGAATTGGCTAAGTGAATGCTTTAGAGTTATGGTCATAAAGTCATGCAGTGGCAGGTTAAATACAATAATGATAGAATTAGTCTAAATATTCAAAGCTGGATTTAATTTAATTAGTGCATTTATAGTTCACCAATAGTTCACACCTAAAACATTTCTGAGTTGAAGTTGTGTTTATTGATATCGTCACAATAGATAAATTATTTAATATAATAGATGGTATAAAATCCTGAATATGTATCTCTTACAGATCCACACCAAAAACTTTATCTGGCTTCTTCAAAATACCAACAATCCCAAGTCTCTTATTCAAAAGTAAAATCATAGCCAAGACTTTTACTTAGAAAGGAACTGTACACTACAGAACAAACAAGTTCAACCCATTTTACACAATTCTGCAGTTTTCTCAAGTCAGCCACTTTAAATGTCACAACAAAAATATGATTTAACTTGCTTTCAATTACAAATGCCAAAATCTTCTATACAAAGCTGCTCTTTAAATAATGACACTAGTATCTCACTGTACTGTCCGAACACTTTCATGACTTATAATGAAAACATAGGTCCTGACATTTTTATTTGTTTAGAGGTTGGTTCTTCAATACATAACTCCTCCATTTCTTTTCTTGCAGAAAAGCCCTTAGACTTGCTAAACTTTTGGGATAAATAAAATCCCTCTTCATTAAAGCACAACCTGTGTGCGAAGAAAATTAAACAATTTATTCAGGATTTTCCACATGTTCTGTTTTAAATTTCCAACTCCTAAAGAAAAATTATGCACATAGTATATTCTCAAATCCTTTGGGAAATGTACTAGTTATCACCCACCTCTTATAACTTTGTAAGACACTTTGTGCGATAAAGGCAAGACCCAGGCTCATCCCACATTAATTACCAAAACATGGGAAAAACCAATTAACCTTTCTCTCAACAATTGATAATTTATCTACACTAACTTGGACAGGAATAAAATACTTTCATTAAATATTTAACAGTCGTAATTTACTGTTCTGCACATGATTTCTCTCCTTCTCCTCCTTCTCCACTTTCTTCCAAAAGGACTGGTGATCCTAAGCACACCTCAGTATCATTTTCCTTAATTTCTTCTGATATCTTGCTGCCTATTTTATTGATAAGACAGAGAAAATACATGCAATATTATCATTCTTTTTGAGATAAGAAAAACAATTGCCTCCTGCTATGACCTTAAATTATAACTGACAAATTTATTGGAACATTTTTCTTAGGGTAGATTTATTTTCTTACAATCTAACTTAAAAGTATGACTTTCTTGCAAAACATAGTATCATGGGCTTCGAAGGGATCCTGGAGGTCTTCTAGTCCAACCCATTGCTCAAGGCAGGAGTCTTATACCATCCCAAGGAAATGATTGTCCAGTCTATTCTTGAAAACCTCCAGTACACCCACAATTTCTGAAGGCAAGGTATTCTATTGATTAATTGCCCTCACTGACAGAAAATTTCTCCTTACTTCTAGGTTGGACCTCATTTTATCAAGCTTCCACTCATTACTTCTTGTCTTGTCCTGCTCTCTTGTGCCCTGGAGAATAAGTCAATCCACTATTCTTGGTAAAGATACTCAAGTACTGGAATACAGCTATCATATCCCTCCAAATTATTCTCTTTGATAGCCTAGATATATAGTACTTGTCTACTTATCATGCAGTCCAGGGATACATGGCCTACTCTTTTGGAGATGTCCTGGAGACAGCCACCATTTCTTGTGCACCCACAATTCTTTAACACAGTCTGCGAAGTGTTAAGGTAGCAAAACAGAACAGTCTGTCCCACTCTCATATGACAGTGACCCAGAAGTAGCCACCATTTTGACTCAGAGGCAGGCATGGCAAAATGGCAGCTGCTTCCACCATATAGTCCAGGGATGAATCCCAGGCACAGTCAAAATTATGGCGGCTTCCATGACAGTCATGCAGCCCAAGGATGCATGGCCTGCCCTCCTTCACCAACATGAGGTTCAGATATCTTCAAAAGGTATGGAGAAGGAGGCTGCGATGTCTGGTAGGGTGAGAGTCAGGCCTAAGGATTGCAGGGATCCAGTGGGAGTGGGAAAAAGCCTGTGGGGACCTTGTAGGGGAAGGGAAAGGCCTCCTGGAGGACCCAAAAGTTGGCGTAGGGAGGCATTTGGAAGGCAAGCCTGGGCTTGCACTAGACCTCCAAAATCTTCCCCAAACTCTGAGGTAGCCACTGTTCCACTTAACAATTTATATTAATGTAGGTAATGCGGGTTCATCTAGATGATCACTGAAGAGCTCTCTTTATTCATAGTATTGTAAGAAAGAAAATGTGTTTGTTTGAGAGTAGCAAATGTATCTGGTTGGAAAAGTACAAAGTTAGCCACATTCCTTTGAAAGAGAAACAGTATGTGGAGAGGCCCCTCAGTTGTCAAGAGATAGAAACATTTTGGTGATAAACAGTTTGGAGGTTAAAGAATCTAAGAATTATGACTGTTTGCCAAAGATAATGTAACAAACTTAGTAATTAGAAATGACAATTGATGTAATGAATGTTTGTAACCCTGAAAACTGCTGAATTCACAGAATCCTTTGTTTGAAACTGTATAAAGACTAAGGTCTTAGAACCATAAGTTGTTCAGACTTTCAGGTATGAATCTGCTCTGAACCTTGCGCAATAAACTGGCTCTGGTTGACCCGGAATGTTGTTTGGTCCCATCATTCCATAACCATATGTTTTTTATTTCCATCTATCATTTTAGGACATTTAAATATGTCCTAAAATGTTTGCTATAATGCCTTTTCAGATTTGGTTTAAAATAATCTTCCCATCCAATCTGTAACTAGTCTGATACTTTAATCTGTTGCCCAGTAGAGATAAGGTCTTCTACACCTTATTAAGATGTGGTAACTGGATTTATTCAACACAATTAACCTTGTACCTGGGCTTAATAGAACACATTTGCTATGTTCACATATCTTATTGCTACCCTGTTTCCCCGAAAATAAGACATCCCTTGATAATAAGACTAATCGGGCTTTTGAGCACATGCTGTAAAATAAGCCTCCCCCTGAAAATAAGCCCACCCCGAAAATTTAAATGCAGAGCTGGAAATCAGGTAAGACGGCAAGAGGAGCGCCATCTTGCTCCACGTGCCCCAAAATAATAAGTCCTCCCTGAAAATAAGATCAAGCGCTTATTTTGGGGTTCAAAAAATATAAGACAGGGTCTTATTTTCAGGGAAACATGATATATCTAAACAAATAAAGCATATGATGGCTTAATAAGATGGTCTGATTCAAAAAGCATGCTAAGATAGTAGCAGGATACATACATCAAACTGAACCACAAACCACCTAACTGCATTTTGCCTAGAATAATGTACAGCATATACATAGACAATTAGTTTCTTATAATGAGAAATAGTATAAAGTTTGCCTATAGAGTGAAGAAAATGATTGATAAAAGGCTAATTGCGAGTTACTCTCAATTAAAATGAATGCTTCTCTCAATCAGATAGTTTTGCAGTACCAGAATTATGTTTAGTTGACTGGTGTTGAAAGTAGATCAGTTTAAACAAATTATTTGCCAACAATAGCAAGAGACACAGCAATTTTGTTTGTTTAATGAATTAAAAATATTCTCCAGTTTATTTGATGGTAAAAGGAATGAAACAGGGGTTAAAACCATCATTACTTGCACATTTTAAATCATATATATAAATAGCTCGATATTTCTTGTATTTGAAAAATGCAATTAGCATTAATTTTAAAAATGTATGTTAAAACATATATTCAAATAACAAGTAATTCAAAAACATCACCCACCTGAAAATTTTTCCATTTTGTCTGGTGACCGTAAGGAAACAAAGGTATTGTCCTTTGCAGACTCCAACTTGGTCTGTTCTTTCTGATAATCAGAAAAAAACATGTTCTTAATAACACAGCAATAAAGACACTATGAATTTTTCATATCTAGAACAGATACCGATAGTCTTTGTTTAGCAACCGTGACTGAGACACACTGTTCTTACACTCATCACTTTCATCACTGTTATAACTGTCAATGGTTACTAAACAATGCAGTCCCTAAATAAGAATTACCTATAGTGTTGTGATCATATGGAGGTTATGTTGATTGTCTTTATAAACAGTTGAGATATAACTGGGAAATTCCACATCACCTAGCTCAACCCAGATCTTGCCTATTCTCCCCATATCCATGAGCAAGAACAGAATTGTTGATTAACATAAGAAAACCATAACTGAGCTGCAGAGAATCCAGGAGAAAGTCTTGAAAACAGACTTTAAGCATTTCCTACAGCACAGGAATCTCAAGAAGGTGAAACTTCAAGTATATTAGACATCATAAATGTAATATTAGCCTGTTATTTAAAGCTTCTGCAAAAGTAACTTATAAAGCATATAGGGCTTGGTGAACTAGAGCTGACCAATATCTCCTTAAGATTTCCTTAAGACAAGATCCATTGCATTGTGATTTCACATCCTCTAATTAAATTAGCAGTTAACCCATTAGAACGTGGTAATGTTTTCCAAGTTTTTACAGGTAGTCCTCGACTTATAACAGTTCATTTAGTGACTGTTGGAAGTTATAACAGCACTGAAAAAGTGACATGACCATTTTTCACACTTATGACTTTTATATCATCCCCGTGGTCATGTGATCCAAATTTAGACACTTGGCAACTGACTTATATTTATGACAGTTTCAGCTTCTCAGAATTGTGTGATCACCTTTTGCAACCTTCTGGCAGGCAGGCAATGGGGAAGCTAGATTTATTTAACAATCATGTTACTAACTTAACAACTGCAGTCATTCACTTAATAACTATGGCAGGAAAGATTGTAAAATGGGACAAAACTCACATAACAAATATCTCATTTAGCAAAAGAAATTTTGAGTTCAATTGTGACCAAAAGTTGAGGACTACTTGTATATGCTACTCAATATAGACGTAAGTTCCTTTCTGCCTCAGCTTTGCTGGCAGCAAAGATCAGTATCTTGACATATATCTATGAATTGCTAGTATCATCACCAATATGTGGTGCTTTAGCATTTTATTGAAGTTTAGAAATATGATGACAGTAGACATTTAATATTTTTACACTTTGTTATATACCTTCTGGCATTCCTACTGTGCCACATAGCCTTACGACTTTTCAAACTGATCCTATCCTGTATAGCATCCATTCTATCTTTACTGTTCAACAGTAGAAAAAACAGGTAGTTTGCTACTGTCTTTACAGATGAAGGGCTTGTCATCAAATACCATTTGGCTGACCTCACAGTATTGATTGCTTTGGAGAAAAAAACAGTTCAAAATCATTGGATCATGTTGTGACTGTGGAAGTCAAAGGATAATGCTAACTGCAATCCATAGATCTTCCTACATCCTCCATTACATGCCTACATTATCCAAAATAAATGGAGAAAATGAGCAAAATAAGAGATGAAAGAAAAAAAGGTTTTAAAGAAATATTAGATATGATGATCACTCGAATTCGAGAAACTCAGTATGATATTTTAGCCCTATTAATGATCCAAAGAATAGAAACATTTTCACTCTCACCATGAATCACAATGCCCGCTAGAGCTATTGCAAATATCTGAAGTGTTTGAGAGGGAGGGGAAATTCTTGATATATGTTACACATGCTAATGGAAGGCAGGAGAAATCTTGCTAAGTAATTATAAAGCAACAGTAAGCTCAACAAAAGAAATAAAAGCAGTGAAATATAAATAAAGACATAAATTCTAATCCAATCTGGGTTGGTCACCAAGATCAGAAGTTTAGTTTACCAAGCTTTCAGATTCATGCTGGAACCCATCCTCAGGAAACGTCTCTCTACCAGAATGTGTGTTTTGGGCTATTCTATGCAACATATTTACCATATTTTTCAGTGTATAAGATGCACCTTTTTACTCCCAAAAAGGGGGTGAAAATCTGGGTGCGTCTTATATGCCGAACGTAGCCCCACCCACCAGCCAGCCCCCACCCTTGCACATTGCACCCTCTCCACATTGCACCCTCTCCACATTGCAAGAGGAAAGAGAAGTTGAGTCTGCTGAGAAGGAGGACGGGGGTGCGCGACTCTGCAATATGCAGAAAAACACTTTCAGGCGGCAGCGCTACAATCTTCTCACCAAATCCAAAGCACTTCCCAGTTCCCCGCTGCACATTGCAGGGGAATTGGCCGCCACCCGAAGCGCGACTCTTGAGAATTGCATTGGGGAATCCAGGCAACAATGGCTGGAAAGGAGGAACATTTCCCTTTAGGGGCTCCCATTCAGCTCGGCTTGGCTCCTGGGCGCAGAGAGGGCTTAGGCGGCGGCGGCGGCAGCTCCTCACATTGCTGGGGAGTGAAGTCAGCACGGCCAGAGGGGTGACCAGCCTCAAATAGTGGCACCCGCCTTGTTTCCCGAAGCTGCTGGGCAGATTCCCCCCCCCAGACCGTCCCGAAGGGGGAGGGTTGTTCCTCAGTCTGTGCTCTGTCCCTCTCCCCAGAGCATGTGAGGGGTCTCTTTGGGGGAAAGCGAGTAGTCCCTGCACCTCTCGCTTGCAGGAGGAGGAGGAGGGCGGTGCCACCTTAAATGCTGGTAGGCAGAGGTAAAATACTTTTTTCCTTGTTTTCCTCCCCCAAAATTAAGGTGCGTCTTATACTCCTGTGCGTCTTATACACCGAAAAATATGGTATGTGATACCTTCCTATTGGTTGATTGGCGTGTTGATGGCCAGTGATTGGCTATTGTTTGCTGCAACAAAGTGCCTGATAAACTGGTGATAAATCTGCACTCTTTTTAATTGACAAGGGGCCTGTTTCCCAGGATTCAATCATTTTCCTATCTTTGTACCTGCCCAGCCAACAATCTTAATAGCTGCGAAATTGAATGTATGTTCTTGTTTATTGCAATGTGAGGCTACCAATGAGTTTGGGTCTTCTCATCTGACCGCTCATTTATGTTCTTGCAATCTGGGGGTTAGCTTGCTCCAACTGTCCTATATAATCACAAGAACAATCTGTATAGAAGATCCAATAAATTCTAATATGTTATGCACAACTGCTCTGCTCCACATATAAAAAAATGAAATGCTCTATTAATAAGTAAGAACTTACTTCTTTGCTATAGCATGGAACTTGATTCAAATTAAAGCTTGAGTCATATGATACTGTGGAGGAACATTCTATAGATTGCTTGGTACAGGCTACAATGAAAAGAAAGGTACTGTTAAGAAAAAACATATAGTGGTATTTATGTTGCTCTCTTTTAGACAGCCAGGTAAAATTTATTCCACTAAAAGTATCCTCAACCATGGTCTCTTAAGACCCAGAAGTGAAAACTTTCAAAAAAGTAAGATTTTCCCAAGAATCAAATGAGGTTTGAGTTAGTTTGGGGTAGTAAATAACTCTCCAGCTAGATATCTTAAAAACATGACTTCTAATCCTGAATTAGACCCAAAACCAACTGAGTGGCTTTGGGGGCAATCACTCTTTCTCAGCCATAGAAAGGAGGCAATGACAAACCAGTTCTGAAAAATCTTGCCGAGAAAATTGCAGGGAGTAGTCCAGACAATTGCCAGAAATCAAAAACAGACAGACTCAAAAACATAAACAAAAGAGCTTACTGCCAAATTTTGAACAAAACTTTACAAATGCAACTTCCCAATTTTAATGACTTTGCTCTAAAGAAGATCTAAGTCAACGTCATACAAAAATTGGACAATCTAATTCTTCAAATCTAGTTTTTAAAAGCTCAGGCTTCGCAGATTAAGGTGGCAGCAATTCTTTTCATGTACTTCTGTAAAATAGCATTTTTGTTCTGTCATATTGGCTTGATAGCTATCTGAAGAAGACTAGATTGTTGTTCTTAATGGCGAGAAACCAGCTAGCTATATCCCACTGTTCAGCTAATCAACTGGCACAGAGGGAAAAATACTAAACTTTTCCAACTTCTAAATAGAGAACTAAGGACAGCTCTATGATCGGAGCCAACATTTGCAGCATTTAGAAGGGAACAGAAGCCAATTGGCTGCTAGGATCCTCTCTGGATCAAACAGAGACAAGAGATTACCGAAGCAATTTCTCCTTATGGCTGTTCCTCTTTCTCATAGAGAAACACAATACAGAGTTCTCTGAAGGGAAGAGGAAATCAGGAGATGGAAGAATTTGATATTTGCACCAGTTACAAACACTTTTAAAGGATATTAAGTTTCTATATTTCCCTTATTAATTTCAAAATATGCCTATTAACTCTTTCTAAAAAGTCAGATGCCTGCAGAATGACAAAGCTTGAAAATACTGGTGAATGTCTTCAATCTTTAATATAAGCTTTGAATATTAAGACTTTGAAATTGTTTCTTAAAGAATAAATATATGCTTGCAGGAAAAAAAGAATTGTTTTTGAGGTTAGAATTAGAATAAGATTTATAATGGTATCTAGAGACATTTAAGAAAGTGTGGAGGAATCTGCATCAATCATAGCTTTGTTATGTCTTAGATGTTACAGATGTCCCAAAGATTTTATGGAACAAGATAGATAGGAAAATTTCTTTGAGGAAAATATAAAATCTCTGAATAAGTAAATGTAACCAGATATAAAGAGAAAACTGGATGAGGTTTCAAAATTTAAAAAGGAAATAAACATGATAATCCCAGACAACATTTGACATAATTTCTCTTTATTGGATTTAGAAAAAAGACTTTTAAAACATTGAAGAAATCTGTAACAGGGAACAATCATTTGAATTGGAGCAAAGATTGTTCTGTATAAAAGGAAAAAAGAGGATTTCATAGTTAATTTATTCAATCAATGGGATATGTTGTAAATTTGAGTGATTATTTTTGGATTTACTGATACCTTAATTAGAGAAATGTGGTTTGCAAAATTTCTTACTTTTAATATGGTGTAAAACTCTTCAAACCCAGAATACTCTAAGGCAGAAGTTTGTCCACCCCAAGGATAAAACACCCAGACACAAACTGAGCAACGTGGTATATGCAGTACAATGCAGGGAACAATGTGCAGAAGAACAAACCCATCAGGGCTAAATTCAGCAGTCAATTTGAAAAGACAGCAAAGTCCATATTTTGGACAGAGAGGACAGCTGATTTGAAAGAGGAGTCAAAGAAGCCATCTATGCAGGGGTGGGTTCTAAATTTTTTTACTACCAGTTTTATGGGCGTGGCTTATTTTGTGGGCGTGGCTTGATGGTCATGTGACAATTATTTAGGATTTAGCAGAGGTACTGGTCTACCAGGCTTTTAACTGCTTGCAGAACTGTACCGATCTACCCATTCATTTTTTGCAGGCACTAATCTACTCATGTATTTTTGCAGGCACTGGTCTACCCATTTATTTTTG
>WNWU01013452.1:2459390-2478238 GCA_012654045.1 Ptyas mucosa
ATGTATTTTTGCAGGCACTGGTCTACCCATTTATTTTTGCAGGCACTAATCTACTCATGTATTTTTGCAGGCACTGATCTACCCATTTATTTTTGCAGGCACTAATCTACTATGTATTTTTGCAGGCACTGGTCTACTCATTTATTTTTGCAGGCACTGATCTACTCATTTGTTTTCTTTTAACCCTGATCAGCTGTAGGACGGCCCTTTGAAGTCCCGCGACAAGAGTTTAAAGTTTTTTTCCCTCTAGCCATCAACTGGGGCTCAGGAGGCAGCAATAGATTGGGGGTGGGGCCAAATAAAAGATAAGAATAACACGGGGGGTAGGGGTGTGCGGGGGGTGGGGGTGGGGGCAGAACCGGTTCGGTGACATCATATCGTCACCACTACCAGCTCAGCCGAACCGGGAGGAACCCACCACTGTATCTACGTCAAAATTAAACAGCCCTTTCTCAACAGAGGAGGGGGGATATGACACCATCTATCTCCAGTCTACAACACAGTTTTTCAAGTTTCAAGAAGGCTCCACACCCATTTGCACCACTCAGGTGACCCTGATAACACAGATAAACCTCCAGGTAGCCTTAACAACACACTAAAAGAATGCAAATGATCAACTGTTTGCAAGGAGTATAAATTCTTCCATTCCTCACCATCCAGTCAAAGCTAAAGAAGCTTCTTGGATGAGAAGCAAAATGTCTTCAAAGAAAAAACAGAAAGCCCAGTTGCCTCTTGAAAAAGCACCTTTGGGACAACCATGATCTGGATGACTGAGAATCTCCATAAAGTTTAGAGGATTTTTTAAAAGAAAACATATCTCTTTGATATGTTAAATGTTAGTCTTTTATTTATATTTATTTATTTATATTTATAGGACACTGGGATTATTATATATTTGTGAAATGGGGATGTTTATGGGTTAGAGATATAGACTGCATATTCAAATAGGATAAATTGTTATTTAGAATACTGTATATTGGAGCTTGTCTTGTAATGGAGAAATTGTCTCTATTTGTCATTTACATTGGGTTTAAATTAATGTTAGGATATTGAGACCATTTTACTCCTTTTAAATGGGATTTGCCATAGATGGTAGATGTGGAATGTTTTAAATAGGTTAATGTTAACATTTTAGAGCTTTCATTTTTATTTTATTTTTTTTTTTGGTAACTGGATTGAAAACAGTGGTACTTACTTGATTTCTCTGTTAAGAAATGTGTTATGGGATGAAGAGTTTTATATATCTTAACTAAGAGCAGAAGCAGAGATTTTGCAATTGTTTATATTTGCTATATTGATAGTGGAAAGTTGTTCCTTGGAGGCAGAGGATCTTTATACTTTTTTCTTGATGTTTTCTATTGCATTTTAATAACATTCAAAAAGAATCCTGTTAAACTTATCCATGGTACCTGGACTTGTATCTTTTCCAATTAAATGTCATACTTAAATTGTGCAGTAGTCTAAGCAACACTTATGGATCTTAAACATAGGTATCCAAAACATCTTAAAAGTCAAAACTGCACTTTAAGCAGATTGTTCAACCTGTTACAACCCATCTGAACAACATTGCAAGCTTGAAATATTTTGTATACCTTTATTCACATAGTTTTAACTACAGAAAATTACTTCCATTCATTCATTCATAATATCAATTATAATATTGTGTTAAGACCAGTGGTGGGATTCAGCCAATTCGCACCGGTTCAGTAGAACCGGTAACTAAATTTTTCTTTTCATTTCATTAAAATACTTTATATTCATCCATTGAACTTACTTTCAAAACAGTCGTGAGCACATTCCAATGCATTTTCTCCTTGTATATCAGTAGCATTTTTTTTACTGGAAAAAAAAATAGGTTAGACATTTATAAAGTATTTCTAATCTGCAAACTCTACCTTACTGGCAAAAATCAGTCGAACTGTAATACAGCATTGCTGCAAATGAACCATCCTGGATAAATGGCTATACAGTTTCTTCTTGAAAACCTTTAGTGAATGGAGCACTTTCAACTCTGAGAAGCAAATTCTTCCAATGTTAAGTGTTCGCAATTTCTCTTTAGTTCCAGGTTGGATCTCTCTTTGAGAGCTTCCACCCATTGCTTCTTGTCCTACCCTCAGGTGTTTTGGAAAATAAGTCAACTCCCACATCTCTATGACTTTCCCTCAAGTACTGGAAGACAGCTATCATGTCATTCTAATCCTTCAATTCATTAGGCTAGACATATTTAGTTTCCTTAACTGTTCCATACTTAGTTTCCTTAAATCATACAATTTAGCCTCCAGATGCCTTATCATTTTTGTGGCACTCTTCTTTGCACTCTTTCTAGGACCTCAGCTTCCTTTTTGTCTCTCGGTGACCAGAACTGGCTGCAGTATTCCAAGTGTGGCCTCACTTGTGCAGTACAAAGTGGCATTATCACTTAGTGTGACTTCGATGCTATCCCTGTGATGCAGCCTAGGACTGCATTGGCCTTTCTGACAGCTGCAGCAAACAACTGGATCAGACTTAAGTGGTAGTCCGTTAGGACACCTAGATCCTCTCAAAGTTATTATTGCTGAGCCAGGGACCACCTATTCCGTACCCATGCATTTGTTTATTTCCTGCCAAAGCGCAGGAACTTATTTTTCTCACCACTGAAATTTCACCTTACTGGATAGGGCCTGTTGCTCTAGTCTATCAAGATCATTGTGAATAAGATGAAAACACAAACAAAACTTGTAATAATCTTGGTAGATTGTAGTGTGTGTGTGTATGTGTGTGTGTGTACACTTTTCTGTATCTATAGAAAATCACTAGTTTGTTAATATGGGTAGCTCCATTTCTACATAATTTTTTTGGGTGATATTTGCATACACACACACACATACACACACACCTCTAACCCTAATCCTAATTAACCCTATCCCTAATTTCCATTTAGAGAGGGGGGGGGGAGAGAGAGATGGATATGTCTTCTCAAGTTTTCGCGGGTATGTGTATGTAAAAAGTTAAAATCTCGGGTGTTTTCCCGCGTCATTAAAAGTCTGTTAGTTGAAATGCTTAAAATCCTGGCTAAAATCCCAGTTTAAGATCCTCCAAAATCCTAACAAAACACTTTGTAAGGTCTTCTGAAACTCTGGCTAAAATCTTCACCAACACTTTAAAAGTTTTCTTTTTGGCAACATTTCGACAAGCTCTCTTGTCATCATCGGGCCCCTAATTTCAGTTTAGAAGCTGTGGGTATGCTGCGAGTTATACAGAGTTACACAGAGTTATACAGAGTTACACAGAGTTACACAGAGTTGTCGCTTTTTTACGTTCGCTGCTGCTGACGTATGCTGGTTAGCCAAGACACAGAGTTGCAGGCTGTGTGCTCTCTCCACTTCTCTTCTCTCTATACACCAATGACTGCATCTCAAAAGATCCCTCTGTTAAAGTACTGAAGTTTGCAGATGATGCAACAGTGATTGGTCTCCTTTGAGATGACAAATCTGCATACAGATGGGAGGTTGAACAACTAGCGTTGTGGTGCAACCAGAATAATCTTGAACTAAACACACTCAAAACCGTAAAAATGGTGGTAGCTTTTAGGAGAAACCCTGCTATACTACCACCTCTTACAATACTAGACAACACAGTTATCAACAGTAGACACCTACAAGTTTCTAGGTCCTATCATATCTCAAGACTTAAAATAGACACCTAACATCAAAAACGTCATCAAAAAAGCACAACAAAGAATATTCTTTCTGCGCCAACTCAGAAAGCTCAAACTCCCCAAGAAGCTGCTGATTCAATTCTACAGAGGAATTATTGAGTCTGTCTTTTGCACCTCTATAACTGTCTGGTATGGCTCTGCCACCAGACAAGACAGACACAGACTTCAATGGATAATTAGAACTACAGAAAAAACAATTGCTACCAACCTGTCTTCAATTGAGGACCTGTATACTGCACAAGTCAAAAACAGGGTTGTGAAAATATGTACAGAACCCTCACATCCTGGACATAAATTGTTTCAACTTCTACCCTCAAAATGACACTTAGGGCACTGCACATCAGACCAACTAGACACAAGGACAGTTTTTTCCTGAATACCATCACTCTGCTAAATAACTAATTCCCACAACACTGTCAAATTATTTACTAAGACTGTATTACTATTCTTCTCATCCTTCTTATTACCTATCTCCTCCCACTTATAACTATAATCATGTTGCTTGTATCTTTATGATTTATATTGCTTTATTTGTAGTATAAATAAAGTATGATTTGATTGCTTATTAGTAACCTATGACTATCACTAAATATTGTATCTTATGATTCTTTAATGTATTTTTTTCTTTTATGTACTCTGAGAGCATATGCACCAAAGACAAATTCCTTGTGTCTCCAATCACACTTGGCCAATAAAGAATTCAATTCAATTCAATTCCTATTCTAGAAATTTAGAAGCCTAGAAGTTTATCAAACCTAGAAATTTAGAAGCATCTGAATATTTCTTTTCATTTTATCAATATAAAATGCTGCAATATAAGATACATTCTCATATATTTTAGTAAACCTCATTTTTATCTATTTCAATATAGTTTAAGAAATAAACATTAGTTACCCTTCTCTGTTGAAGAATCTTGGCCTATATGCGGTCTTTAAATGATTCTGTTAAAAAGAGAAAATATAATGCTTTTTGAAAAGAAAAGTAAATTAAACGTTCAATACAGCACAATAGGATTATAGATCAATCTAGATGACCACATATTATTTTCACATCAATTGTTGGGGAGCTCAGGAAGGAGCTTTCATTTTCTACTGATAAACTATTTGTACACAACTATTTGTACACAATTATTCTTATAACCTATATTATTCAAATACTTGCCATAGATTTGTGTTTATCCATCACCAACAAATATTACTCAATATAATTGAGATTAGCTATTTTCATTAGAAGGTAGTTTAGGGATGATGAAATTTTTAAAAACTCTTGAGTCTTTTGTAGCAAAAACAGTGAACTGTCCTATGCCATTTTACACTACAAAATCATACACTTGCTCATCCATCAATATGGTATAAATGTCATCAATACGACATATCATCTTCTATTAACACTGCCCCATTACCTTTTACATTAGACAAGCACACAATACTCATCCTTAACAAAGTTGTTCTGAAATGAAATTATTCTAAATATATTAGCAACCTTACGGTCTCATGTATTGAGAGAATCAAGTTACATTGCTAAGCAATTATTTAATGTATTTATTTATTAAACAAAATTTTGTATCACTCAATTTACACATCAGTGACTGAAAATACAAAAACAGTATTTTCAGAAAACAGTAAATACAGAAAATAATGCAAAATATATTTTAATATAAAAATAAAGGTGCCTTGTTGATAACCACTAACTACAAGTATTCTATTAAGTGTTTCTTTCCCCTTTCGCCTTTTCTGCAACAATAAGCTATTGTGTAAAACTCTGCCCTTAAAATTATCTGCAATTGTTGAGGCAGATGTGATTCATGAAAGATTGCATCAACATAAACGCCGAGGGAACTACCGAAGCGAGGCTTCCGCGTTACGCTTACCAGCGAATCCATATCAAACTTCTTCAGTCCCGAAGAACTTCCCGCTCTTCTCCGAAAACGGTGCGACTTATCCCACCACGCAAGTGCACCACAGGGGAGCTCGTTGGTCAGACCTTCATTACGTCACGAAAGATGAGGGCGGAGGAAGAAAGATAAATCAATCCGCATTTTTATAGATCTATGCATAACCTCTACTTAGACTCACACAGGGAAGATCAACTTGCGAGTGTACGCTTGAGAGTCTTTTGGATCACCTACTGTTAGAAATTGCCGTGACTTTAAAAGATAAGAGAGGCTCGTGGAGTTACTATTTTTTTCCAGTAAAAGATGAGAAAATATTTTTATGTTTTAAATTTTTATGTTCCATATCTATTATAGTACTAAACATCAGAAAATTTCATGTTTATTGGGGGAACTTAATTGGTAGGGTGCAATTTAAGAGTCCAATAGACCTCTACAATTCAGAAAAAGCAAACTCTTGAGAGAGCTATTTGAAGAAAAAGCTGCTGCTAGTTTGTAGAAAAGGAATAAATCTTGAGAGATGGCTGCTAGCTTCCACTACTTGCAGAAAAATATCAATGGAAATTCTCAATCATCTTTCCAAGTCATGGCTCATTACATTGCATAAATTCCTGGAGCATCTGAATCACAAAACCTCAGAAGCCTATAAAGACTATCAACTCACACAACCATTTTGTCAGCCACTCCAGAAACATGCTGTCACTGAAGTTTCTGGAAACCAAATAAATAGAGACCATTTTGCCTCATAGCCAGCCTCCATTTTATTTCTAGCATTTTTCTCCCAGCTTGGAACCAGACTGGATTTTTCTTTCTACAGCATGCAAAGAAAATCAGGAAACATAAGTGTGATATATGACTTTATGGTTGGGGAAATATTCTGCTTGTTATCTCCTTTATCAAGGAAAAAATCTGGCTTCTAACTGTGAGAAGGACCTTGGAGACTTAGTGGACAATCAATTAAATATGAGCCATCAGTGTGCGGCAACAGCCAAAAAAGCCAATGCAATCCTAAATTGCATTAAGAGAGAGATTCAATCAAGATCACATAGGGTACTAATACCACACTATAAGGCCTTAGTAAGACCAGACCTAGAATACTGCATCCAATTTTGGTCGCCACACTATAAAAAATGTTGAGACTCTAGAAAGTGTGCAAAGAGCAACAAAGATGATTAGGGGACAGGAGGCTGAAACATACAATGAGCGGTTGCAGGAATTGGGCATGGCTAGTCTAGTGAAGAGAAGTACCAGGGGTGACATGATAACAGTGTTCCAATATTTGAGGAGCTGTCACAGAAAGGAGGGGGAGGGCAACCTATTTTCCAAAGCATCTGAAGGCCAGACAAGGAATACAGGGATGGAAACTGATCAAGAAGAGATTCAACCTAAAAATAAGAAATTTTCTGATAATGGGAACAATCAAGCAATAAAACAAATTGCCTTCAGAAGTTGTGGGAGCTTCACACCGAAAGCTTTCAAGAGACAGCCATCTGTCAGAAATGGTATAGAGTCTCATGCTTGCGCAGGGGGTTAGACTAGATGACCTACAAGGTCTCTTCCAACTGTTATTCTTCTGTTCTGTTCTGTTCTGTTCTGTTCTATTCTCTATTCTATTCTATTCTCTATTCTCTATTCTCTATTCTCTATTCTATTCTATTCTATTCTATTCCTGAACAGACAGTGTGATTATAAAAGCCCAATCCAGCACAATATCAATGAAGAAGAAAAATAACAGGTCTGAAAAGAAACCAGCATGGCTGCATAAAGAACTCTTTGATAAATTGAAAGACAAAAAGGACAAGTATAAAGAGTGGAAAGAGGGGCACATAACTAAGGCAGAATATCAGCAAATAGCCCAAGCCTACAAAAGTGAAGTGAGGAAAGCAAAGGCTCACAATAAACAAAGGCTTTTGACAAAAGTAAAAAAAATAACAAAAAAAGCTTCTTCCAACATGTTAAAAACAAGAAAAAAGTCAAGGGTTAGGATCCATTGCATCCATCCAATTGGTCCATTGCTGGGATAAAGTGGCAAGGTGACAAGCAATAGGGAGAAAGCAGAACTACTTAACTCGTTCTTTGCATCTTTCTTTACACAAAGGGAAAAAACAGTCCAACCTATCAAAAACAGCACCACTAAAAACAGATTAGGAACACAAGTTAAAATAGGGAAGAAAATGGTAAGTGAACACCTGTCTACCCTAGACGAGTTCAAATCACCAGGACCGGATGGATTACACCCCAAGGTTCTAAAGGAACGGGCAGACGAGATCTCAGAATCACTGAACTATATATTTCAAAGATCCTGGAACACCGGGGAACTGCCAGAGAACTGGAAAAGAGCTGATGTAGTTCCCATCTTCAAAAAAGGGGGAAAAATAGATGTAAGAAACTACAGACCTATCAGCCTGTAGAAGATTCTGGAAAAGATAATCAAGCAACAAATCAGCGAACACCTAGAAGCAAACAAAGTAATAACCAAAAGCCAACATGGGTTTGTCAAAAACAGATCATGGCAAACTAATATCATTGTGTTCTTTGACAAAGTGACAAAATTAGTGGACCAAAAGAATGCTGTGAATATTTACTTAGACTTCAGTAAGGCATTTGATAAAGTAGACCATAACTTACTACTAGATAAAATAGAAAAATGTGAGTTATTCAGCATCACCACCAGATGGATTCATAACTGGCTGGCCAACAGCACTCAATGTGTAGTCTTCAATGGAACTGCATCTACCTGGAGAGAGGTATGCAGTGGGGTACTCAGTGGTGACATCTAAAATTTGTTACTACCGGTTCTGTGGGCGTGGCTTAAATTGGGGTTAAATTGCTTCGCCTTTACATTTTGGTTGGCTCCTGCACTTGGATTCCTGGCTTTATGCCCTGCTGCCTTTTCAGTGTTTTAAATCATTATTTTTCTGGCTATCATAAGGTTGCCGGAGACAATGTATTCCTCACTTACAGAAAAATTGTATTTCTCTGGCTGTTGCTAATTAGCGGCCAGATCTCCTTTCCCCAATCCATCTCCACCCATCTGTGATCTAAGCACCTCAGGCAATTCAAAATGCTTTGGGTTTATTGCCTTCTTGGCTTTCAGATACACTATAGTTCCATCTTAATAAATTAAGGATCTATTGCATTTTGTGAATGGAGTTGGCCTTTTTCTCCCCGGCAATAAAAGTGGCTCTTAAACAGAGAGAAGACAAGGTTATTTTCTCATGGAATTTCTTCCTTCTTAGGAAAGTTTTCTAATGTGTTGTTTCCTAATAAGTAGTTTCAAAATAATTTGTACAAGGGTGAGAAACAAGGGAAAGAATATGCAAGAATATGCAAGGAGTAAGAACCATCTATTTTGCAGGTTAGAACAGTTTTTTTATCTACACCTCCCACATTCTCAAGGTAGAAGCTAAGTATCAAATGTTTCCTCTCTATGGTTAGTATGTTGAGTTGATTCCAGTCCATTTCTTATTCCAAGCTGGAAGAGAAGTAGCAGGCGAAGAAAAAACATGGGGCAGGTGGCAAATTGGAATGGCTAACTAATGAGTTTTTATGTGTTTTTAAGTCCTTTGTTCCTAGCATGTTGATGTATTTGTGAGGACGTTTTTTCCCGTGTTCACAATGTTTGACAGAAATATCTAAATTGGAGTTATAATTTAGTTGTGTATCGAGTAGGCCAAAAGGATGTATGCAGATATAGATGATTTTGTGTTCCTAATGCATCCTTACCTTGGGTGATCAATTTCAGTCTCCTGTTAATTGTTTTTCATCTCTCAGAGATCGATTTGCTACACGGTATTTTAATGGGGATCCAGTTTTATGAACAGGCAATACTGTATCTTCATGAATGAATCAGTTTCTTTAAGGTAGATTGCACCTGTCTTAGCAGTTAGAAAGTAAAGGTTATGTTTTATTTTAATGGGGATTTTTCTGTTTGCTTCCTGAGTGATTGTCTTTGGGAAATGTTTTTTATTTTAAGAGATTCCTAGGATGGTGGGTTCTCTTTACAGGAATAAGCCAGCCTCAATTCAAAACAGCCAATACTGAGACTATTAAGATAAGCAACAGGTCCCTTTGTTTGATTTCTTTTTATCTCAGGATACAAATATGAGTTCAAATAAGATAGAACTGGTACAAAAAACTAGGTAGCTCTTTCCTTTATTAATATTCATTTGTCCTTTACATTTCTTAAGAAGCATTAACCAGAGTGTATTGGTTTCCTCAAGACACTTTGGGAATACAGGTAGTCCTTGATTTATGACAATTGAGCCCAAAATCTCTACTGCTAAGCATGAGTTATTAAGTGGATTCTGCCCCATTTTAAGACCTTTTTTCCCCAATTGTTAAATGAATCTTTGTGGCTATTAAGTGAATCATGCAGTTGTTAAGCAAATCTGGCTTCTTCCAGTGACTTTGCTTGTCAGAAGCCAGTTGGGAAGGTTACAAATGATGATCATATGATAGCACAACTGTTATAAATGCATGTCAGTTGCCAAGCACTCAAATTTTGATCATGTGATCATGGGGACACTGAAATGGTCACAAGTGTGAAAAACGGTCATAAGTTACTTTTTTCAATGCTGTGGTCTGGGGAACTTTGGTCACTAAATAAATGGATGTAAGTTGAAGACTACTAGTAGGATTGGGTCTGTATAATTACATCATGTGGGATAATGATGGAGACTTGAAATTGGAAACACTTGCAATATTATCACCTTATATACCATTTTTGGACATGGTCATGCTGTTTAATTCTTACCATGCAACAATTTCCTCACTGAAGCTTTCGGTGCCTGTCCTAGCATTATGCAGTGAGACATTCACCTTAGTTAACAGAGTTAACAGTTCTCTGCTGTCTTAAGCATGGTGGACAGCATTGCCAGTGTTAATGTGTATGGACACATGGTATTTTTCTTTGCTCTAGATAACAAAATATCTTAGAACAGTGTTGCTATAGAAGTACATTCCAAAAGAACTACAAACATACATCAAGAGGTCATCAATAGTGCCATGCTAGAGACCTCCATGACTTTATGATCAATAGATATTTACAGAAGTCATAGTCTTCTGGTAATGATAGTTCAAGTCTAAGTAGGATGCAGGAAATGTAAATTATTCTGTTACTGCTACTATTCTAATGTAAACAGTACTGTGATGGAACACTAAACACTAGGCTCCTGATGACAGTGGATGATTTTTATCTATTTCAACAAAATTACATGCCTGGTTCTCACTGTAAACCATCAATTATATTTTCATATTACAACATGTCCCAAAATACTGACAAAGTTATGCACATTTTGATGTTACCTTTTCAAATTATTTAATATGAAAGACAAAAAGCAGTTTTTGTAACTGCTTATGCTATACATTTTATTTTGTATACACAAAAATAATTCTTCAAAATGTATTGAAATCAATTCAGAAATAATGCAAACTATGGGAGGATAATATAATTATACATATTTTTCTTCTAAATTGATAGCCCTATTTAAGATTATCTGTGTGAGCAAAATAACCTTCAAGATTGATTAAGTAGCTGCACCACAGGCATGGAAATTTTTGTGTTGATGTATTTTTTGTATTTTTCTATAAAGTAATATCTGCAAGAAAGACTTGCAAGGAAAGAGTCCTCAATTTCAAGCTGGCTGATGTATGACATCAAATGCAGTTTTGCATATGCAAATACAGTCTTGTTGCTATTTCTGATTGCTAATTAGTAACCCCAAAGGAAAAGAGAAAGAGAGCAGAAGACATAATCACATCCAGATTGTTAAATAAACACAAAATTAAATTGTTTAATACATTGCTTACTATAACTTCATGCATGAAAACTTGTTTTGCTGCCTCCTAATTTTTAAATCTTTCTCAGTACATAGTAATTTTCTTTCTCTGAAACTATTTCTAAAAAACTTTAAAACATCAAATATTTATTTGGCAAAATACAATTTAAAAACTGAAGAGTTTTGTATGTTAAGAGTAACTCCCAAATGTTGGAGTAAGTTTGCTATTGATTCAGATCACAGAATAATTAATGTTTGGTGCATTAGGTGTCTACTGAAACAAGGAATAAATTGCTGTCATAATCTACACAATGACGATAAAGGCAGTGGTGGAACAATATATAATGGGCAACAATTTATTCAGGCTACATACATAAAACAAAAATGAATTATGCTTCTGTAACACTACTTTTCATACAAAGCCAAACCTGGTGTGTTTTTTTTTTTTTTGTTTTTTTACTGTGGGTGCTCTTCAGATGTGAAGATTTCAATTCCCTGAATTTCCTACCTAATATGAGTATTGCTGAGGTTTTCAGGGGTTGAAAAACACATTCTGGAAGCTACCTTGGTTGCAGAGTACTGAACTTAATTTTTCTTGTCCTCTGCTAATAAACTTAATGTTTAACTTTACATGTCTAAACTGCTTGCAATCAGACTCATTATAGCTGAAACATGCTTATATCCAAATACTTTACAGAATCACCACATTAAAAAGTGGCCAAAGGAGATAATCACTTACATTTCTAGTATGTTTAAGCCTATTGATTTTCATCTTAAGCATTGCAAGTTCCATGTTAAGTGATAGCAACAATATAAAACTTTCAAACCTAGGGGACTTACATAAAAATAATAAACTCCTTGGCCAGAGATTGCAATAAAACAGTTCAACAACTGGATATATTAAATCTGAATCACTTCTAATTATATAACAGTGGGTTGCTGCTTGTGGGTCCAACCACAAAACATGGTTTAGCGAGGCTTACTTTTTTTTGCACTAAAAGCGTACTTTTCTAGCAATTATCCTGTTAAGTGTTTTTTCCTAACCAAGCTCAGTAGTTCAATAATACTACACTAAAAGTTAGAGCCTGTAGGAAAGAAATCTATGAGTAGGTGGTACGCATCTATATGTCCCTTTTATTATTATGAAAAAGTGAACCCCACTTTCTTTGTTTAGGACTGGGTGAGGTTTAAAACAAATGCCCAGTAATGGATAATGTGACTATCAGCTAAATTCAAATTTCAAAGTTCTCTAAAATATAATATATTTCCATTAAAAGCATGTTAATTGTCTTTTCAATTAGGATCAAATCAGTCTTCTTTATACATAGTTCTTTACAACAATATGTAAAGGACCTATCAAAATCAAACATTTAGGAAATAAATACAAATTATCTGCAATTTTTCACATAATGTTCCTTTGGATGTTTACTTCTGGTGTAAGTATAAAGTAAACCAACATTACCACTTTAGTTTTTCCTATCTATAACTTATTTTATATAAAAAATTGCATTTTATACAACGAAAACAGGATCAGTATGCAATGGAACATTATAGGATAGATGGGTTCAGGATTACGATGCAGTGGCGAAAAACAGCAGGAAAAAAATCATTTGGAACGTGGTACAGTTTCTCCAGTCTTGATTGCTACCTCACATAATGCTCAGCTCCTGTTTTCAGTGCAGATTTTGTATTTGCCTTTCAGATCTTTTTGAAGATAGTAATAAGTTATTTTTTTCCACAAAAAACAGCAATATTTTCCAGCAAGCTTCATATTTCCTTACAATGTTACAAGTTATTTTGCTGTAGGACTTCTCAGAAGAGCTCGCCATCTTCCACTGTTCAATTCTGAATTAAGGCTTTGTATATAGTACCATTTATAAAAAGGAGATGGTGCCACGCTCAATTCTTATGACCTACTAAATTGTAAACAGTAGACCTGTCTCAGTTATTTTCATGGGCAAAATAATATCTAACTGGTGGTCCTGGCAAGTCTTCTTCACCATCTATTTCAGGAGCAAATGATACTGTGAGGTCCACATATTTCTTATTCACCACTGGCTTCACAAGTTTTTGCATCCTACGAGATATGATTGAAAAGTTAAAAAGTAACAAATTTATCACAAGCAAGTTTCTTGAAGAAGACTAATTCAAGACATAATTTCTACAGATTAATATGGACCTTTTAAGGACATACGGTAATCAGAATCAATCTGAAATGTGCTGAAATAAAAATATGCTGTGATTGTACAATAGTTGGAGGGCATTCTTAATCTTTTCTATCAACCTTTGTTTACTGACTTCTATGAAGTAGGGATTCTAACTTTCCAGAATAATTTTGCTTTTTGATAAGAAAAGGTAGTTTCAAATAGTCAACCACTTGCAACCATTAGTTTAGTGACAGTTCGAAGTTATAATGGCACTGAAGAAAGTGACTTACGACCGTTTCTCACATTTACAACTGTTGCAGAATCTCAATGGTCATGTGATCAAAATTTGGACACTTAGCAACTAGCATGTATTTATAATAGTTATAATAGTCACACTGTCCCGGGGTCATGTGATCACAAGCAAAGTCAATGAGAAAGATTCACTTAACAACTGTTACTAATTTAACAACTCAGTGATTTCACTTGCTATGTATTTCAGCTCCTGACACAATGATATGATTTAGGATGTGTGAGATGAGCAAAAAAGATAACTTCAAACTCTACCTTCTAGTCCTTTAATGTCCCCTGCCCTTATTTCCTTTGCCAGGCCCTTGTATGTACTAGTTCTTTTTTCATATTTTCTCTCTGTCCTAAAGACTCTTAGAATCTTACACAGATTATTAAACAACATTCAAGTATAACATCTGCAAAAACATTTTTAAAAAATCCAAAAACAAAACCACAAACTATAAAATAGAAAGTAAAGACAACATAAAAAACTACAAGGTTAAAATCTAAGTAGCTTGAATAAACAATAAAGTGTTTTCTATCTAGGATATGATCCATAATTTTGTATTTATTTATATTTTGTGTTTCTAGAACACCAATATCTATGATTACTTCTTTCCTACTTTTAAAGAAAAAAATTCCAAATGGATAATTACCAGTGAGCAAGGATTACACAAATCAAAAAGATGTGCAGATAATCCTCTACTTACAATGGTTCATTTAGCAAAATCAGTGGGGAAGCCAAATTCACTTAACAACTGTGTTACTAACTTAACAACTGGAGTGATTCAACTTAACAACTGTGGCAAGAAAGGTTGTAAAACAGGGCAAAACTCACTTAACAACTGTCTCACTTAGCAACAAAATTTTGGGCTCAATTGTGATTGTAAATCAAGGACTACCTGTAAAGAATCAGCCAAGTGAACTCAAAGCAGTTGTATGAGTATCCAAGGGATGTACCTTGTACAAAATTAAAAACAAAAGTCTCCTCACCCTGCTACTAATCATGCTTTACTGATTTAATGGAAATGAGAAGCACTACATTTCCATGTCACTTCAGCATCTCTAGAAACTTAAATATATGTGGTGATTAAGTCTAACAGATAGACTTTATGTAAATTAGGGTTGGAAATCAGCTAACTTTACAGATAATCAAATAGTATTCTCACCATAATGAATGAACTTCTGGAAAACATAAACCATATATCATTTATGAATTATCCCAACAATTCTTGAAAAAATAATAATAGAATCTGAAAATAGTCTGGAACCTTTTTCTTCTCACAAAGAACATAGCAGTTAAGCTCCAGAACTTCTTCAGATTTTTTTTTCTTCTCAGGTAACTTTTTTCCCACCCATTCAAACAAAGGAAACGAAAACCAGACTATATCAAATCTTATAAGGTTCTAATGTTTGATGCTAAGCGATGTTGGAACTAGAAGAAGGCTAACTTCTCTTAACATTTAAGAGGAGTAACCCAAATAACAAAAAATGCTACTCCCTAGACAATACACAGCATACCAATCTCTTTAAAAAAAGAAATCTGCCAACATAACCAGAGTAAAACAGATTTTTTGGGTAGAAACTCAAAGTCCCCATTTATTTTTGAGTTATGCCTAGTTAACACTTACGTCAGCTTTAATCGTTTAACGTGGCCAGGCATTACAGGTACATACAACATTTTGACTCCCTGGACAACCATGATTGGTTCAATTCCATATTTTTCCTGTAACACACACATTTTTAAAAATTCAACTGTATCACATAGAAAATTGAGCAGAAACAAAAGAAAAAAATGCAAAAAAATGATCATTTTTATCTATTTTATATAATCTTTGCTTCTTTAGTAAACACATATTACAAAACAAAAACTTCAGCTGATAATAGCTAATAACTTAAACGGCAGTAAAGCTTTTAATGAAATCTATCAGAACATTAACAGGTCTCCCAATTATTTCTGCTATATATTTTATTTAACAACCTTACTTTGACAGTATTTATGAAGTCCAACAGTGTGAAATCATCTTTCCCATGAATAGTCCATCTATCCCAGATTGTGAAAGATATTCCATTTCTGTTATAAAATAAGAATGAAAAGCATTTTTGTAAATCCCTAAAATAGTGCTGGGGAATAAGAAATTGCCAAACTGATGTTACAATAGAGCTTTAAAGTTGCATAGGAAAGAAAAAAAATAGTTTCATTTGTTGAATGTTGATAGCAAGTTTGTGAAGCCAAAGTCATATTGAATTAGCCCCCCAGAGCCATTGACTAGTTGAGCAGCTATGAAAGGTAGGTAGATAGATGGGTGAGTGGGTAGTTAGGTAGGTGGAGAGAGACAAAGAGAGAGACAGAGACAGACAGAGAGTATTAGATTTATTAGTATTAGTTATAGTAACAGAATCTGACAACTCTCTCACTTTAACTTCACATGAATAGGGAGGAGCCTGTTTCAGGCATTTTTGTAAATTAATTTCTTGGAATTAACTTCTAAACCACACTTCTCTGATAGTTGGTTTGGTAATGGATCTTTCTACTGTCTATCAAGAACATCCCCTATACCTCCTACTTTGGGATTGTTACCCATTTCTTTTAATCCAAATTTTCATCATGACCTGCAGTGTAATACTATGAACACTTAGAGCTTTGTTCCATATGAAATACAGAATGTTTGGAATGTTTAGAGTTCTATCCTATCAGAACACAACTTGGTGGGAATGTTCCAATGGGACATTTTAGGAAATGCTGTTTTTCCCCAAAATTAGAACAAAATATTATTGTATACTCTTTGTATTTCCTGTCTGGCAGCAGGTGATATTCTAAAAAAAATTTCAGTTGCATAATAATACTTAATGTATACAGAGATTTCATTGAAAAATTGCATATTCAAAATATATCCTGTTTTAATATCTTAATTTACCTTATTTCTGTTTTTCTAACTGCAGCTGTTTCTGTAAAGACAATTATTGGAATGGCCAAGTTGAAAAAACAGTTCTTATATGCTTGAAATGGGCAGACACCCACTACTTTGATCAATTCCAAAGCAACCTAGAGAAGAAAAAGAAAGGAATAAAAAACCACAGAAAACTGACATAGTTTATCTAAAATACAACTAAAATAACATTGGATGTGTGCAACATACATAAATGAACTACAAACCTGTGTATTTTTGTATTTGAATAAAAATGCAGTCTTACTCACCAAGCCAGATACAGCTGCTGTAGAAGTTGCAATAGCAGGGATAATTTTTCCAGCTATACGTTTTGTTTTCAATCTATCTGCAGGTTCAATGTTATACATTTTGGCACGCAAATTGGAAGCTGCTGTAATAAAGTCTATGTGGCCATTACTGTCATCATCCTTTTCAAAGTTAAGTTCCTTCATCTGCAAATCACCTAATCAGAAACCAAATTTCTTTATTAATTCATAATTATTTTAAATATTTATTTTAATTTTCCTTAAGGAAAATTTTGTTTCTGTTAATATATTTAAAAAACCATAAAATGGGAAATTATTAGAAATATTAATCAGCTGCAGAAACCTCTTTCTGGAATAAGGAGACAATTTAATAAAATGAAGATACCTTTCAGTAAAAAGGAATAGATTGGAATTAACCATATTTTAAAAACAGTGTACTTATAGAAAGAAGAACTCTATAAACAAAATTTCAGGATCTACCACATCAAGAGGCAATATCTATTTTTCTATACAGATCCACTTTTTCATTAATGTAGAATAGTTAAAAAGTTCTGAAGTCTTACAAAAAGCAAAAATGCATTTAACAAAACGTAATATAGTCATAAAAATTTAGCTTGCTTAGCTACTGAAAAACAGGTTTACAATTTGAAAGAGTACTCTGTTTCAATTTTCTTATAGAGTGCGTCATTCAGATTTCATGACTGTGAAAACTGTATGCAGTAGTATGTGCTGGTAAATGTCTTAAGAACTAGTTTTGCCAGCTCCATTGGTGCCATCACACCAAGCCATTAGCCACAATAAAACTTACTAGCATACTAGTCATTGTACCTGAGCTCAGCCCTCTATCAGCTGGCAAAATTATCACAGTTTTATAAATCAGCTCTTGTGAGCAGGGATGGGATTCAAAAATTCTAGCAACTGGTTGTCTGTCCCAGTTGCTGGGTGGGCGTGGGCATGGTGGGCATGGCCTACTCGGCCTCCATGGAGATTCCTGGGAGAGGCAGGGTGGGTAGGGCCAGCCAGTACTTGCAACTACCAGTTCGGCGAACTAGATGTAAAATTAGCATCCGGTTGCCCGAACCAGTCCAAACCAGCTGAATCCCACACCTCCTTGTGAGCCAGTACGAGCTGTCTCCAGCACATCACTGTCTGTGCTTCATTCTTGAGGCAGCCATATTTGGACAAAAGCAAATAATAAAGCATTCTATAGCAATAAGATTAATTGATCAATCAATAAAAGCAAATCTATTTGGAGTGCCTTAAAATTCTTGAAAGAGCTTAACCAGACTACTAATCAATGCTGATTTTATGGAAAACAGAAGTCTTTCACCTGTCTTTCACAGTACTAATAATTAACTTTCAAGTACTAAAGATGTGCTAGGTTTCTTAGTGAGAGCTTGCCCTCCAGTAAATTATTGAAAGAAGCCAAATTGTGTGCCATATCTGAAGTCAAATCCCCTCTGATCTGGCATTCAAACATCATATAAAATCCCCTTTTCTGAAAATGTTTTGCTCTCTTTTCCTATCCATTGTGGCTCTTACTTTTTTCTATATATTTATAAATTGTTTGATGTATCAATGTAAATTTTATATTACTGTTTTTAATGTATACATATTTTGAGTGTATCAATCTGATTAAAAGTCAGTTTTCTATATTTCTAATTTATTTATTTTTATTTATTTATTTCCAATTTATATACCGCCCTTCTCCCTGAGGACTCAGGGCGGTGTACAGCCAGACATAAAAAACATGAAATATAAATATTAAGACATTTAAAATATATATAATTTGGCTACAAAACTTAAAACTCACAGACCAATTAAAATATTAAAAATATTTAAAATTTCT